>JAOEHY010033932.1:0-25133 GCA_025447955.1 Psilopsiagon aurifrons | reverse complement strand
GGGGGGGCAGAGAAATGCTCCAGCTTCTTCCCAAAGTAAAATCTCCCCAGTCTTCTAGTGTCAAATAGTTCTGTGGGGTGGGAAATCTGTTGGAGAAGCTTAAGTGTGGCTGTACCTGGCCAACACAAATATGCTATGTCTGTCCCATACCTTTGACTGTTCTTGTTGCCCTTCTCTGAGCCTTCTCCAGCACTGTTGTATTCTCTTCAAGGCTGAGGCTGATCAGTTTAGACCTGTCTGCTTTTCAGATATCTGTGTACGTAGGAAAGTGTCTCGTATCACATACAAAAATTAGACCCAGGTCCCTGTAGCAGTATGGGCATCCTCTATCTTTCCTCATACTCTCCTTCATTAGGCAGCAGCAAAGTCATCAGACCATATGAAAAGCTTCTTGCTTTGAAAACAAGAAAAGGGACCTAAGGGTCCCACTCAAACCCTGTGGGTGATTTCCCCAGTCTCTTCTAGAGTTCAGTAGCAAACAATTTAAGGTAATGTGGCTTTTCCTTCCTTTTGAGGACTGTTCAACCTAATCTGCACTGTTTGAACCTTTTTCCACACTTTCATCTGTGTTCAGTGGCATACCTATGCTCCCAAACAGGGCTCCTCAAAATGGGTAGGACACTTACTGTACCTTTTTTCACTTTTCAAACTCCTCATACTTTTTCTCCCCAGCTCATCATATGTATTGGCCTGAACCTACCTTGCACTTGATTATATACGCATAACTCAGCAGCGAAAGAAAAAGAGTATAGTAACAGTCAATTCTCCATTCTTTTGGGCAGAAAATGCATCTTCATGGTTTAAGCAGAGTTGTAGAGTCCAAAGTGAAAAATGACTCTCAATTTTGCCACACCAAATATCAGATAGGAGTACAGAAAGTGAGAGCAATTTTGTTTCCTGTTTGTTGATTAAGCAATCGAGTATCCCACATTTGATACAAATACAGCTTCTGTCTATATATGCCTCAGGTGCTGTTGCAGCAGCTTTCCATGTAACATTCTCTGATGCTCATCTGATGTGTGCAGAGGAGACAGTGGCTGAGCACAGCACCAGCAATCCCTGACCCCCATTCCCTGTCAGCACCTGCAAAGGCCTATTTGTAACCTAATTTCTCTGTTCATTCTTGTTTTCAGGTAAATTAGCAGTAATGGTAGTGGAGATATCATTGGTGTTACTGTTAGCATTAGACAAACTGCAATGAGAAGTGTATCTTTACTGAGGTGTCATACAGTGTGGCCAGTATGGTGTCAGTAGATCATGGGGTTTAGGCCCTGTTTCCAGTATTCTGATCAGCAGTGAGGCCAAGGTCCCACAATGTGACACACAGTGTTGAGCTGTGGTGAGATGTCATCCCCATGTCATAGCACAGGGCTTCACAGAGTATGGGTCTGGGACATGTTATCTGAGTCTGTCCATCTGAAAGAACAGCGTTTTAATGCAGATGTATTTGCTAATCCCGCTGCAGCACTCAATACATAATAGGATATTTAACATTTCCTTTCTAAGACCAAATTATTTCCTTTTCTGCTTTGCATTCCACCCACCTTCTGAGCTTTTAATTTTTAATTTTCTTTGGTCTGCACGGGACCCATAGTCCTAGCTGGGAGGAGTGGTAAGCAACTCATTATACCCACTAACCGCAGGAATCCAGCAAGTGACTGAAGGTCTCCGCTTTGCATAGTTTAGTAATAGCAGTGGTAGTAGCAGCAATAACATGTAATTAATGTACTGGAAATCTAGAGAGAACAGAGAAATTAGTATGTGCATACAACTACTACAGAAAGAGGAGTACTGGCATGAGCCAAGAGGCATACGCAGGTTTTGCCGCCGTTCTTGAATAAAATTACCTGTTGGATATGGAAGGGTAATGGAAAGCTGTATTTAGAGCTTTCACATTACTTTCTTCTTTTTTTTCCTTCCTATTCTATTGCTTTTAGTTTAGTGCCTTGAAACTGTTGACAAATGAAGATCATGAATTCACATGAGACTGTGAATTATTCCTTTATGGAGACCAGCAGGGATCAGGACTAATTTCCATGTGGGATCCAGACAGTAAGAACTGTTCACACCAAACCAGACAAACAAACAAGCAAACTCGATTTAAGCTATGGTGATCTTAAAGCGTGCAGTGGGCTTGTGTCCTTTAATTTACATACCCTTGTAACATTGACTGAGACACTTAAGCCAGCCTGAGCATCCCTTGATGAACACATTTATAACAACTCTGAAGAAACCTGTGGGCATCAGTGACATCTTGCGAAGCTGCTATCTAGCAATCTGAGCTGCTGCAAAGATAATCTGTCCCTTGCAGATATGCCAATTAAAATGAGGATTTGTGTAGGAATTGTTTCTGATTTCTCTTTCCCTGTTTGCGTTCCTGCCTGGGAATAAAAAGATCAGTGCGCTGCATGCTCTAACAGGTGGGAGAACAGACATCAGAAGGAAAATGTTTAAAGAAATGAGAGTAAATAGAAATGCCTATCTACACCTTTGAGCACTGAGTTATTTACATTAACCTTGTATTTAGAGCTTAATGGCCATTTTTCATAGTACCATATCTCAGAAATGTTCAAATACAAGACTACTACCAACATGCCTTAAAGTAATACAGCAGAAATTAAGTTTTGGGGGCAGCTTCTTTTCCACAAAGAAAATATCAACGGCTGTTTAAATATCCTGGAAATCTAATGGAAAGTTTGCTTCTGTTAGCAAATCCTTTCCAGTTTTATTCATGGAAATTACAAGTCAAATTTCTGAATGGTTGGCAGAGCATTCCATTGACTAGTCCTACTAACTTCTCTGAAGCTCTGTCAGGTATTAGAAAAGATAGAGCAAGATGTGTTTCTCTCCATCCCGTCAGATCCTTTTCTCCCCATCTGCCAATGCTGTTATCAGCAGAGGTACAGCTAAAGAGAACCGCATGTCTCCTGCCCAGGGTAGTTTGAGGTAAATTACCAAAAGCATCTCAGAGACATTTTTGTGTCTAGCTCCCAGAAAACACCCCCTGCCCTCTTTTCCCCTTCAAAATCAAACCAGTCCTAACTCAAGGCTGTGCTGAAGTACTGGCCTTATGCTGTAAATAAACATTCATCAGGAGCATTTGCCACAAAGGAAAATTAAATCAGTTGTGTATCACAGGCCTTAGTCTGCATTTACTTAATTCAGTGGCAAATATTTTGTTTGAAGACAAAGGGGAGACAGTCCAGTTCTCACTGCTTTTGAAGATACCACCTGAAAATACCACCTCGTGGCATTTTAAAAAGTCAAGCCAAATTGTTGTCAAGCAGGCAAAATAGTTTTGTGTCACACCCCATCTGTATCATTTACTGTGAGGTTTAAACTAACTTTTACACATACTCAAATATGTGAAGCTTTTCACAGTAGTGAAGTGGTACCTTTGAACTTCCCAGATCCTCAGCAGTCTTCCCTTTAAATGCAGAAAATGCCTTCAGACTTTTCGCTTTTACATGAGGAACCTGGATATAGGGTTTTGTGCTTCAAATCTCGTTTTCACTCTAATTGAAAATATCTGTAAACACATTTAACTTTTTAAACAGAAGTATCACAAAACCTCTCCTTGCTGCCATTCATCCATGCGCATTACTGACCACGTGAAGCAGCATGGTGTACCCAGCATGTCTTTTTCCTGTGCACAGCATCCATTGCCTCATTCACTCTGAGACTTTCCCTTTTGTTTCTGAGCTCTCCCACTGCGTCTCACTCCTCAGTGGTTTGGAACTAGAAGCAAAAATCTTTTAATTGACCAAATTACTTCTCACAGGGACCCACACTCCTGTGTTCTAAAGGGTGTCCTTAAAAAGAGTGATCTTGAGAAAGCTGTCCCCTGGGTCCTAAGTTCTAAGCAAGGATTTTTATTGGCCTCAGACATTTTGTACTGAAACGGTGCTGTCTGGATATTGAGGTACAACCTCAGAGCAGAACCTCATTTGGAAATGGGCCAAAGATGTCTGAAGCAGATGACAGAAGTTGAATAAAAGAAGTTTTAAGGCTTAAGGATAAACCTGAGATGTTTAGAAATTGAGATAATTTTAGAAAATGAGATCTTTAGGAATTCTGATCCCAGATGAATCAGCTGAAACTCCTGGAATGGAAGTAATGTGGGTACATTGATTCCATTTGAAGAAGTCAGGCACAGCTGACATTAACTGGAAGTGTTTCATTTAATCCAGCAGTTTAAAAAAATATAAAAATGAATTATGTATCTAAGAGATGGAAAGTTTGTGAGTTCATAATTATCTTCAGAAATCTTCACGCTGGTAATAGAAACATCTCTCAAAGCACTTCAAAATGGCACTCAAGTGAAACCTGCAATTTACCATTTCATATAGAATCTGTTCTTGGGCAGGCTATTTCCCCAGGCGTTTCCAGTTCTGGGAAGAGCCTGTCAGTTTCCCAATGGATCTCAAGCATAACAGCTTTGACACTTTCCTGTTTTCAGCTGCAACTCAACACAAAACTGCAAAGTAACTGCTGGCCTGACCCATAGTGCATTACGAGGCAAGGTAGGTTTCAGTTCATGAAATATTCTGCCATTCAAGCTGAATTACCCTAAAACACAGCAGCTTCACAGGCACACACCTGGTTGCTTGTGCAGGAGGAAACACAGTAAGTAAAACTTGAGAATAACATGTATCAAAGCTTCTTTCTTCCCACTTCTTTCCACAAAGAAGCTGCTCCCTTTTGTGGATGAGTAGTCAGTCATTCACCCTGCATCAGCTTCCTTTCGCTGTCAGCCCTTGCAATGCTCTGAACAAGGACTCCCAGGTCCTGTAGCATGCTTGCCACCACTCCACAGCTCTGGGTTGGCTCCATGCACTGCTGAGAGACAGTCAGAAAACTCAGCTTCTCCATTTTAGAGATTAGAGGGGGCTTCAAAAAACACAGTTTTTTTAATAGATCATCTTTTAGGGCATCTTCTGAGCTCATGTCTAAAGCAAATGTATGTGAGCACTATAATAGTGAGAAAAGTTATTCCTTCAATGAAAGCACTGAAGTAACTAATTAACAACCTAGCAGGTTGCACCTGGATTTCCATTTATAGCATATCTGTGTTCCCTGCTGTAAACAGGTTGACTGCTCTCTCCTCACAATGTGAAGTGTGTGACATGAGGCCCACTTTCGCTGAACAGAGCTCCAGTGGCATGCCAGTGCTGTGTCTCAGCTTGCCTTGCCTGCCTAGAGCCATGAGGAGCTGACACACCAAGTACCCCTGAGCTCAAGTCCCTGGCAGCATCATGCTCAGCACAGGCTTAGCACACACTGCCATCTGCATTCAGAAACATGTCAGAGGAGCCTGGAAGGAAACCTGGTAGGATGTAGCTTTGTAACAGAGCATTTGCCTAGAAATGAAGAGATCCAGGTTAGGGTCCTGAGCAGAAGCGACAGGCCAGAGCCAACCCCCAGGCAGTGTTCTTTTTCAGCTTTCTCAGACTTTAGTGGACTTAGAAATCCCATCCACATGACCTCTGAAGTGAGCTCCCAAACTGAAAAGTCACAAACCCTTGTAGCATATGCACGCTCTTCTGTAACCACTGGAGACAAATCAAAACTTTCCAAATCTAATAGGATGCAAATGGCAAAAATGGCTCATATATCTTTTGTCTCAGTCGTGGTCTCCTCTGCTTCCCTCCTTCTCACTCTATTTCATTGTTATTTTTGCTCACCCAGGTATAATTTCCGAGGCTTCCGCTGGCTCCAGGCTATGATCTTTGCCATAGAAGAGATAAACAGTAGCCCAACTCTCCTTCCCAACATGACCCTGGGATACAGGATATTTGACACTTGCAATACAGTCTCTAAAGCTCTGGAGGCCACACTGAGTTTTGTGGCCCAGAACAAAATAGACTCCTTGAATCTGGATGAATTCTGCAACTGCTCAGAACATATCCCTTCCACCATTGCAGTCGTGGGTGCAACCGGCTCTGGCATCTCTACTGCTGTGGCCAATCTGCTGGGACTCTTTTATATACCTCAGGTATGTATTCGCATCTCTTGTTTAGGTTACAGAAGGGGCCTGCCCCACTGCTCTGCAGAGATTAAACAAAGGTTATTTCATCTTTGCCATTTCCCATAGAAATTTAAGGAGAAAAACAGTACAAAATGGGGGGCGGGGGGTGTTCTTACAGTGGAAATACATCTTGCTAGCTATATGCAGTCCCCAAAACACAAAGCAAGCAGCCAATGAAAACATTCAGCCATCTTAGTCTAGGAGGACTAGAGACCTTTGGAGTGGTTTAGTCTGTGAACATGGGTATTTTAGGCCAGTCACTGGCATTTGCCAGCATTGACAGGCTAGTTGTCATGTTACTTCACCGTGGTCACTGTCTAGTCATGCCCACGGAACCCACATTAGGCAGAACTCAATAACTGCTGGCTACTCTTAGGTCTCTCAGCATCTCTGGTTGTTCAGGTAGATGATCTGTAAAGCTATTGCTTGTACTTATCTGGTGCTGTGAAGGTTTCTTCTAGGCTGACCTGCCTTTCTTTTGCCCTAGGGCCTCCAAAACAGGGTTTGTGAAAGCACATGTTAATGTAAACCCGCGAAAAGAAAGTAAATTAGAGCCTTGAGTGGCATGGTTTAGTGGGAGGTGTCCCTGCCCATGGCAAAGGGGTTGGAACTGGATGATCTTAAGGTCCTTTCGAACCGTAACTATTCTATGATTTTATGATTCTATGTATATGCCCCTTTTTTTCCGGGGGTCATCTGTGTGGTGGTATAGTTATATCAGCTGCCATGTCACGGCATCCTTCGTGCTGTATGCTGACTCTGCTGGGGCCAGTGCTGGTGTCTATGATCCCATCCTTATGCTTAACAAGCTTGCTGCTCTGCCAAGACCATAAGTGTGAGGCCAGCATATTATAGCTCAATGTTGTTGCTCTTCCAAAGACAACTTTGGAAAAAATGCTTTGCCTTATCCATTTATGTGTTGCCTTGCATAGCCTAATGCTTCCAGTTCCTCTTCAAAAATGAAGACAGGTGCCAGAGCTCACAGCTTGTAATAAGATTGTGTCACACAATACTCTCTGTCTATCCTGAGACAATACACCTTTACTTCAGTCAGGGCTCCAATTCCCATCTGCACCACAAATTAAGAAGGAAGAATTCTTGGCTGCCTGGTGCACAGTAATATATCCTGTCTACTTAATGTCATCAGTCTGACTCCCTCGCAGGAGGCTGAAAAAATGCACATTTGGTCTTTGAGCAGGGTAAAAGAATGGTTTAAGTCAAAGCATGTGCTACCTAGGTATTGCCAGGTGTAGCGTTAGAAAGTGGCTATGTTATTACATTATGTGTAATAAATACTATAATGGCATATAAGGGGCATTGTTAATTTATACATCACATTACCAGGTGGACAAGGGCAGCCGAGGGGACCTCGTAGGTTGAACTGAGAGTAAGAGATGTCTGCAGTTCTCAGATTTTCCCTTTGAACAGTGTGCTACAAGGCAGTAGCTGTATTTAGAGGTTGCAGAAATGGGTAGGTGTCAGGAAGTTCAGCTCTGGAACAAAATCTGAGCCAGGTAGTTAAGTATGACAATTGAAAGCAGGCTTTTAAACTGCGAGTTGTTGGGAAGCATTAGAATACACGTTATCACTGCCATTCATAGCAAGGCCATTAGCAAATCCAACTTGTTTCAGTACAAGTTGGAGGTATATTTTACAATCAATGTAGGGCTCGTTACTCATTCTGTTGACAAAGAAACTGAAAATGTTAGGACTTCTGTTTCTCAGTACATCATCTCAGCTGTACCCTTACAGCACATTGCGGGAGTGTGGTACCTTGCTTCTACCTCATGGCAACAGGTTCTAGGAGACGAGAGTAGCACCGAGCAGGAGCCTGTCCAGGGGAGAGTGTAGCTTTGTGAAAGGAGTATTCCTGTGGCCCTTGAAACTGCACTAGGACACCTCCTTTTCTTCCTTCTTGCAGAAACATTAAATACTAGAGTTTAAGGAGGACATAAGGTTTTCTGTATATTTCCACTTTGTACAAAATGAACTGCTTACAGAGGACCTTTTCAAATGAGAGTCAGTCTTAAAGAGTTCAGATGCCAATCTCAAAATGCAAAGATAAGTGACTTTTTAAAGTACTCCACATCTTTAAACTATTCTTTTCTGGGGTTTATGGCTTTCTTCCTATTTGTAGAAAATCCAAATTATATCTTAAAAGCATATGGCACTTTTTCTGATTAGTAAAAAGAAAAAATGATTTCTCAATAGCTTTAGAAAAGGAAATAAAATCCCATTTTAACTGTACAAAATGGTGGCTTATGAAACATGGAATGCCTACTGGCTTCTTTGCTGATTCTGGCCAGCAGTCTGGAAATACTGCTAAGGTGGTGTTGACTATATTGACCATAACACTCTGCAGGGTCAGGACGATAGATGCACATCACATTCTTCTTACTTCAACTAGAAGAGATTATATATAACATGCATAGAGTGCTGGATGGAGACTGTTTAAGCATGGGGACAGAGGCAAGGAGAGACAGACAGAGTACGTTCAGGATGGCAATACCAGCCTGCAGTCTCGTATCATGTTCGTGCCAGAGGAAGCCTGCATTTTGTCTGAATTATCTGTGTTGCCCTCTTTTGTCTGAAAGATACATTCTTCTTGTATGTGGATTTGGAAGAAAGTGCAGTGAGGTGGCTCACCTCTTTGTTACTCCTCCAAACTATAGTCACTGACTCTTTCCTTCAGATCCTGGACCTTACAGGTAGGCAGGAGCTTGCACCAGCCTCTTGGGTCTGAGCAGCTACATTTGTATGTGCGCCTCTTTAAGACAGTCGGCTACAAGAACACACAGAGCCTCAGAGTGGACCCTGTGCATCTGCAGGCTAAAAGTATGTGGCTGCCAGTGTGGTGCTCAGCTCTCTCTTCACCCCGTCCAAGGTTACACGGGTTGAAAGTGATGCTAGATAAATGTAGGTGATTTATTCCGGGGCAGTTCTCTTCACGGTGTGTTTTCCTTGTTTACTATGCCCTCACAGGTCAGCTATGCCTCATCCAGTCGTCTCCTGAGCAATAAGAACCAGTTCAAGTCCTTTCTCCGCACAATTCCCAATGATGAGCATCAGGCCACAGCAATGGCAGACATCATTGAGTACTTCCGCTGGAACTGGGTGGGCACAATTGCAGCTGACGATGACTATGGCAGGCCAGGGATTGAAAAGTTTCGTGAGGAGGCAGAGGAGAGGGATATCTGCATTGATTTTAGTGAGCTCATCTCCCAGTACTCAGACGAGGAGGAGATCCAGCAGGTGGTGGAGGTCATCCAGAACTCCACAGCCAGGGTGATCGTTGTTTTCTCCAGTGGCCCAGACCTGGAGCCTCTCATCAAAGAGATTGTCAGGAGAAACATCACCGGCAAGATCTGGCTGGCGAGTGAGGCCTGGGCCAGCTCTTCCTTGATAGCCATGCCAGAGTTCTTCCGTGTCATTGGCAGCACCATCGGCTTTGCACTGAAGGCAGGACAGATTCCAGGTTTTCGTGAGTTCCTGCAGAAGGTGCATCCCAAGAAGTCCACCAACAATGGCTTTGCCAAGGAGTTTTGGGAGGAGACATTTAACTGCTATCTCCCTGATGGCTCCAAAAATTCTCCGTCTTCAACTTCCTTCCACAAGAGCCATGAGGAGGGACTGGGAGCTGGAAATGGAACAGCTGCCTTCCGACCTCCATGCACAGGGGATGAAAACATCACCAGTGTGGAGACACCGTACCTTGACTACACACACTTGCGGATATCCTATAATGTGTATTTGGCAGTATATTCTATTGCCCATGCCTTGCAGGATATATATACCTGTACCCCTGGGAAAGGACTCTTCACAAATGGATCCTGTGCAGACATTAAGAAGGTTGAGGCATGGCAGGTAAGTCTTTCATTTGTGTGCCTGTGCCATACACTTGCAGAAAAAAGATAACCTGTCCCAGATGCCATTCATAGTCCTCAGACACATCATAAGGCTCCTGGGACATAGGATATCATTGTGTTTTGAGTTAGGTGCGTACTCCCACCCCACAGGGAATGTAAGGTAGGTTGTGTTAGGTTTGCCTGCAACAAAAGGGACTTAATCTAAGTTAAATCTTCTTGCATTTGCTATGGTCCAGAAGTGCACCCATAGACAATTACCACAGCCTGCCTGATGCAAAGTAACTCGATCATATATTGAGCCTTACATAAACAAGAGGGCCTGGAGAAAGCACCTAAACAAGGAAAACAGTTTTTAGAGTTCATTTTCTTAGCAAGCTCTATGTCTTTACAATCCCACAGCAATTTTCTATACAGGCTGTATTTTTTTACCACAGTTTTAAGCTTATATAGAATCAAACTAAAGCAGGTTAAATAGTGAAGGAAAGTAACATGTGCCTATTGGGCAAATAATAGACAGATGCTTTGATTTGGCAGTGATATTTATGAACTGATAAAATGATACTAACAATTTAGTCACATTTATCCATTCATTCAATGTGTGCTGCCCACCAGCAAATGGATAGTATTCTGGCATGCTTCATGAATACTCTGTACCTTAGCATAGGTTTGATTGTATTATCTGATGTGATATTCAGTATGTGTTTTTAATATCTACTGTGTTCTTACACCACATAATTAGTTTGTAAGGCTATCAAATGAAAATGTGCCAGATTGGTAGCAAATTCCATTTGCCCCGTTCTGGTCATCACAGAAAACTTAGGCCCGAACATGGACGAAATCAAACACCATGAGTGAATATTGACAGATGTGAAACACAGCCCCATGGGCACGAATCATTTCCTCTGTTTAGGATAATCTAACCGAAACTAAGGCTATCTGTGCCATAAACTTTGCAGATATTGGGTGAACATTTGCAGTGGGTACTGCAGTTTGGTTCCTGTCTAATCTCAGTCAACTCAAAACATCAGTCAGGTCAAAGTAAAAGGCTTTGTCTTGGCACTTATGGGAAACCTGCATTGCTCTAGGTACCTGATTTGGGTTCACCAAAGCCACTTTACTCAGAGTTGATGAGTTCAGGGTTTGACCCTGATTTAGGGGAATTAAGTGATTGCTGGCTCTGAGGTTTGTGTCTTTCACATCTATTCTGCTTTTCAGGAGTACTCTGTCAGAAGTGGACAAGTCACAGGCAGGTTTAGCTTTCACTAGGCTGGTAAAAATGATCCAGAATAAATGTATTTTTAATTTGTTCCTTTATGCCTTGTCAGCTTGGAAAGTAAAGCAGGATATTCATGCCACAGCTAAGTAAGATAATGTGGTGTTTGTTGAGGATTCCACAAACAGGAAGAATGTCCTTTAATTTCTGTGATGTTTGTCTGATGCTGAAGGATGGCTGTACCAAAGTGTTGCGCATCCTGGTCATCTAGGCTTTTGGGTATGAATAGTTGCCTTAAAGGAGGGAAACAGGATCAAGAAAGAGTATGTGGTGGATAACACGACTGGGCAGGAGCAGTGGGTGCTACAAAGGAACAGGCTATATCTGAAATGACTACCATTATGTGGTGCTGACTATCAAGCATATTCAATATTTGTGATTTTTTCACTTCATTTAAAAATCAAACACATGAATAGCAGGTAAATGCCAAATCTGTGTGCACACCTACTTCATATCAGGCATTGTGGCTCATTACCCTCAGGAAGCTTTCCCCAGCCATGGGGTTAATGAATTCACCTCACAAATGAGCATCTTACAGCATATGACAACCAGAAAGAAGAAAATCTTTCTGCTGAAGTCAGTCTCATTTTCAGTGGTGCTTCTGCTGGTGATCAACACCAGCTCCCTCTTCTCCCAGTCAGCTTGATAGGAGGTGACCTGGGAGATCAAGGACAATGTTAGGAAGCATCCACGCCTGAGACGAGAGGCAGCAGCCACTAATACTATCTGCAATCACTGAGCAGGTGGCGTGGGGGACAGACAAGGCAAACCTGGTGAACTCATGGCTGAATGAGACTGAACCTGTACAGAGCAGCCCTTGCCAGAAGGGTTGGTGGTTGGGAAAGACAAATGGTGCGTTCCACAATTCAGTTAGGTACCATTTAGTTTTGTTGCCTTTCAGTGGTGTTATCCTATTAACATATGTGACTTGTTATTTAATCATTGCCTGGTAATTGTTAATTTTATGTACTTGTAGCACAAACCATTTGGAGGAACTGTTTTATATCATTTATGGAGGATACTTGTGAGGGTCTGTATAGAAAAATGACATTTTTACCTAAGTGATCAATTCATTTGAACTGGACAGCAGGAAGCCTAGCACAGGATTCCTGTGAGTTGGTTAAATTGAGTGTAGCTCTTCTATTAAGAATTTGCCATCTACAGTTTACGAAAACTCTTAAGTATGTTTCAGCATGGGAAGCATGGGATTTTCTGGGTCTCCCAAGCTGAAATATCAAACACTAATAACTTTCTTCTCTACTTATTTACCACTGCTTATTTAAGAAGCTGCTTGCTGGTTTCACCACTAAGAGTTGTGAGGTGCTGGCACAGGCTGCCCAAGGGATCTGTGGTTGCCCCATCCCTGGCAGTATTCAAGGCCAGGCTGGACAGGGCTTGGAGCAACCTGCTCTAGTGGAAGGTGGCCATGCCCATGGCACTGGGTTGGAAACAGATGATCTTAAGCTCCTTTCCAACCCAAACCAGGCTATGTTCTGTGCTTTTCTTCATCCGAGCGGGTGGTTTGTGATGCCAGACCCTATCCACAGACCCACAGGCATTGGTTTGTTTGTGAAGCTGGCAGTGGGCTTCCTCACTAGAGATGGGACTGGTGAGCCCAAGCTCACAGGCTGCTGCAGCACATGTGGAGATGTGGGCATAGGCAGGGCAGGTTCAAAACTGGAGCCGCGTGGCTCACTGCAAGTGCAGAGCTGCCAGCAGGGTTCCATCCTCTATCCCAAAAATGGGAAAAGTGGGAGTTCCATACTCAATAGAAAATGTCAGACTTTAATAGAATGTGTGTGCTGTCCTTATTGTGAGCAATGCGTGTGCCTTAAAACATGACAGCTTTAAGAACCTACCCTGCTGCAGAACAGAAGTAATTCAGGTTCACACCTTTGCAAGAAGCTTGCAGAGAACAGACAGTATTCTCTGCTTGTGCCTTTGTTGTGTTCTGCAACATATTGGTCAAGGTTACTTCTTTTCTGCAGTGTTTTGTTCAGGAAATGACAAGGTGAGGGGCAACCTAGAAGGAAATTATCACTGGTTTTTGTTACATTTGGAAAAGGCATAATTTTAAAAGCACCAAGGTTTTAAGTGCAGGACAGCAAATAGTAAAACAGAAAGAATCCTCTTAAAAGATATCACCTCTGATCATCAGATGCCCATTCTCTTCTGCTGGTGGGCTGTGAATATTTTTAACAGACTGTATTGGGGAGAGTTAATTCTATGTGTTGCTCTGGTTCATGAACTGGTCTCCTCAAAATACAGGCTTACCCGTAAGCTACAGAACAGCAGTGGGAAGGTGAGGCAAGAGCTGGGACATGGACTCAAGGCTTCTGCACGGATGCTGCCTCTTTCTCAAAATTCCCTGCATCTTTGGCCTGCTTCTCCATACCAGCTCAAACAGATTTTGAAGCCCTTTGTTCTTAGTATCTTCCTTGATCAGATTTCCCAGTGCCTTCAAATTCCTTCTTTTTCTTTGTGCTTGTTCATGTGGTTATTTCCAGAGTCACTTCTAACAGCAAGTCCATCAGGTCTTTTACAGTTTCTGGCTGTGCAAAGATTTATAGCTCTTTGAGGTGTTTGCAGGAGCCTCTCGGGTGCCTCTCTCTCATTTCCAACACTGGATTGACCTGCAGAAAAAAAATGGGGGAAAGCTGGTAGGGAATCCTAATCTGTCCTTTGGAGCAAATCATAGAATCACAGAATGGTTGGGGTTGGAAATATTTACTACTTCATATTATTTCTGTGTGAGAGGAGCAAAACCCTGCCTTTTCTTCAGACACAGTGTTTCTAACCATTCATTTGGCTGTGTGATGATTGCCAGCAAGCAGCTGATGGGCCTTTCTTTCTGACTCACATTAAGAGTATGGAGGATAAACAGGGAAGAGGCTCCTGCGGATTTGAGAAGGCAAAAGGTGTGCAGTCACAGGGTCACAGAGCAGAGCATCCTTAGGTGGATTCCCAGAAGACTTGCAGCTCTTGGTTACACTGGAGACTGTGAACTTTGGCAGGTTCATGTGTGAAAAACGAGGTAGCTCTTCTAGGCACCAAGGCAAAGCATGCTGCACAGGCTGAAAAATGAGCTGTTCTAATGATTAGCATGTTAAAGACGTGCTCCCGTAACTTATGCTGTGCCTAGAAATCTGATTGACCTCAGCCTTTGTGAAAAGCTGCCATATGCTGTTCAACAAAATCAAAACAAATACGAATTGGCTTCACCTAGCAACATCTAAAGCTTATTGCACCCATGCACCTTCCAGCCAAGAGTTCTTTCCCCTGCACTGGTGATCTGTGTTACGAAAAGGTAAAAATGGATTGGTCCCTTCTTCAGTTTCACATTTAGGTATGTCTGGCTTGCTGAAAATTGATTCTGCAAGGCTTTAAAGAAGTGAATGGTGCCTTAGATGACACATGTCTCTCCAGACCTTTGAGCCTAATGGGTTATCTAATCAATTTTGTGTCTGTTGAACTACATGGGCCTGTCTGAACAATTAAACTGGTGCATGGAAATCAGGTGCTTTATGGTGTAGAGAATGAAACTCTCTCAGAACGGGTATTAACTGAGGCTGGTGTAAAAATTAGTCACGGGCTGAGTATCAGGCAACTGCAAAACCTCACCTAGTCTGCCTTACAAATGCACTGGAGATATATTTGTTATGAACAGAAAGCATGCATTTTCCCTGCTCATTGCAGTGGAGTTGGACTAGGTGACCTTTGAAGGTCCTTTCTAACTCAAACTACTCTATGATTCTATGATTTTACCAGGGTGCTTTTGTTACAGGAGTCTGAATTGAGAGGCAACAGCTTGAGCCACACAATGAAATGTGCAGGTCAATAGAGCAAACAGAGCTATTTCCCCACAAGGCCTGTAACAAATGATCAGTTATTCATCAGTTTGGAGATAACAACTTGCTGTCAGTGGAGAACATGGCTTGTGAGTTTTTCATGTAAACAGACAATAAAGGGAGTATTATTCAGATGTCTCTAACTAAGAAAACAAGACTTAATTGGACCTTACTAAGGGTGGGAGAGGGAGGGTGTCAGGCCTGTAATGTCTCCAGTAGAGTATACATAGGCAAGCCATTGCCCTTCTTGCTAGAAGGGTGAGTGAACTGCATACAGCAAATACACAACCTCTGTGTTGTGAAGTGAGGAGCTGTGGTTATTAATTACTTCATAAAGAACAGCTGAGATTCTTCTGAACCAGGGTAGTACAAGCTGCCTGATGACAAAAAACCACAGGATTCCTGCCCACCCCCAAATATGTTGAATTTTTTATAAAAGAAATTTTTAATATAGTCACTTATGTGCTGTATTTGAAAGGAAGCGTTTTCTAATATTTATGAAACTTATTTGTACCTCTGTCTCTTGGGAGAAACAAGTCAGTTTTGCAGCCTGTATTGGACCTGGGAATTTTAGGGAAGGCTCCATGCGGTGTTCATATAATGTCACTGTCTGTAGTGACTTTGGATAATTACCCTTTGATTACCAAGGCATCAGTATCTTTTTACTAAGACACAGCATGTCTTTCTTACACAAAAGGATGTAAAGTTTCTTCTAAGAATGTCCTTTTCTGATGCTACTGACAAATGGAGCTGATGACAAAGGGCTCCTTGAGAGCCTCCTGAAAGGCACTCAGAAAGTGAGGTGAAGAAGCAAGTGGTTTTATAGAAAATTCACATTCATGCTATAATCATTCCTCTGACTTGGCTAATTTCCATTTATCCCAAGGTTGTGTTGAAGCTAAGTTCAAAGGTGTGATAATCATAGCATAGTTTATTATTTCTTTTATTCATGGTTGGTCAGTCATATGCACAGATGTTTTATTGACCAGCCACATAGTTTTAACCCTAAAGTACACTTTCATGCACTATGAAGGACTGATGTTGCTCCACACAGTGCATGAAGTTTGGAGGAAGGAGAACAAATTGCCTTTCCTGACATACATAGGACCCTTTTGCCTTGTAGAATTAAGAGTGATCTCCCCACTGGACCAGAAGCGACACCTCGCTTAGAAAGGACTCTTACCTCTGTCTCTAGGAGGAATTACATGAAGGTTATTTAGGAACTGTAGGAATTAAAGCCTTCACATGAGATATTTTTTTGTTGGTCAAGACCTATATTGATAAAGGAAATAGGAAAAACCCTAGTTTTAAGCTAGTAGCCAAGTGTATCATGTGTCCAAACACAGGAACAGTGAATCCACTTGGACTTCAGCTGGCCCCTGATGGGACCCGTGGCTGTGTTTGCAAGTGGTGCCCGTTCTGAATGCTTGAAATGGCTGCATGAATTCAGTCAACTCGATGTGACTATAGGAAACTTTAGGACTCTATTTTTATTTACTTTTTTAATGGATAGTAGTTCTCACATAGACTATAATAACCATTCAGCTCAGGTTTGATGAATGACCATTGTTTTACTAAGAGAAATGACACCAAGTACGCACTGTTAGCTGGCTCTCATTCTAGCAGAGAGGCAGCTTACCCAGGCATTGAAATAATTCATCCTATAGTTCCAAATAGAAATGAATTTACAATCAAAAGCTATGACTTCCTCCTCTCTTAGAGAAAGGCACAATATCAGCAAATCAATATCGGCAGTGTTCGCTGCAAGATGCAGTTGCAGACCTTATTAGGACATTAATCCATAAAGGGCTGTTAGAAAAAAGCAACATCAAATGGGTGCAGAGAGACTCAAATACAGATTCATTCTCTGAAAAGCTGGGTAGAGTTAGCATTAAAAACCTCCCAGAAAAGACATTTCCATCAGTTTTTGATTATACAAGACATTATATGTGAATTATGCTACTTGAAAACACTGAACCATTGGCTCTATTATTAGCTTTAATAATTGGACAATTAATTCTGTATTATTTAGCATTAAATTTAGACTTAAATTAACAGACAAAGCCCTATCTCATTTTTTTCAGATTCTTTCATATTGTGGCTGTAGGTAAAGACAGCAGCAAGCAGAGTACAAAATGACAACTAACAGCACTGACAGTTAGCAATTCCTGTACCTGTAGTGTTGCCTTTGTCTGTCCAGAGACCATCTCTCTCCACAAAACCTTAATAAACACTAAAGAATGTTCAATTGGACCCACTTCCCAAATGATCATGCAGTTTGAAATCCTTTGTGTAATAAAAAATGTGAATTTATGCCACATTCAGGAGAGTAATTTTGATCCACCTAAGGAATGCTTCAGATTGGTTGTAAAGCCTATCTAACTTCTGAAGAGACATGTTTGCCAGTCAAACATGTGTTTAGCAAGACTTATTTTCCCCAAAATCATACTAACTAGTAGACCTCTTTTACTAGTATGATCCATGCTGGGTCCCACCTCTCACAGATTGTGTCTTATTTCTAGCTGTGATTTAGCTGACCTTCAGTCCCATTGGTCATTACTTCACCTTGCTTTGTTAGACTTAACAGTCCAGATTAAGTACTCACAATTTTTCTCCATATGGTATTTATGCAATTGGATCAAATTATTCCTTGGTCTTATCTTGATAATTTAAACAGAGTGGGAGTTTTAGTCATGAAATACGTTTTCTGCTTTATTTCTGTATCTTGTCCACTTACTCACCCTTTTTGGCACACATTCAGTATTGCTTTAACAGCCTCAGCACAGCCAGACCATGGGGAAAAAAGATCTCACATTTACATACGCATATTGCTTTTTTATTTATATGAGCACAAGTTACATTAGCCTTGCTTTTACCATAGCATGCATGGAAGGGTTACATTGAGTTGCCAGTAATACTTTGCAGGACATGGTACCCTTTCTGTGCCTGTGGCTTGAATTTCTTATGCCTTGATGAAGAAGTGTGAAATTCACTGTATAAAACACAGATGTTAGAGAGTGATCTGGGGGAGATGCTTTGTCTGATCATTATTTACCATTACCTTAATCCACGCATTTTCTCTGCAAGTTTTCCCAGCAGCATCTTTGCATTTCCTGCTAGAGTATTGATGATGAACAGACTGGGTAACATTGAGGCTTTACTGAGACTGGAGGAATTCTCTTGTTCTAGGAAACTCTAGACTTCGTTGTTTTCCAAGCACTCACAGTATACCATGAGAAGAAGGAAGCACCAAGCACCTTTGCTGAGCAAGCGAGGTATTTCCAATACAGCTCATCCAAGTTCCTTCCTCTCCCAGATCCTGCGAGGTTCTGTGGAGGGTCTGCTTCTCTCACACAAAGCAAAAACAAATGTATGCACTGTTACCCATGTCAGCAGCCTATCCTTGAGCAGAGGGCACTGGTCCGTTGAAGAGGGGGAGAGATCCATCTCTCAGCTGACTAGGGATCTCATATCCCCGATGGAAGCAGAACCAAACCAATTATCAGTTAGAATATGCTTACCAGCACATACTGTCATGGCAGCTTGATGTCCTGTACTTCTCTTGAGACCTGAATAGTCACTTGGCTTTGCAGGGATAAGGGTCTGCTTCTGTGAGAGTGTCACCTCTTTCCCACAAATAACTACACAAGTCATAAGGAGTTGAGTAATTCCACACTTCATTTCTCTTCAAATGGAAGTCAGACTCACTGTCTATCATGACCATCTCTGGATCGCTCTAATCTCCCTTTAATTTTGTTATTTTCTGTTCAAGTGATTAGAACTTACTGCATTTTCAAGGGGAAACTGTGCTGTCAATGTACATACTGGCACCATGTTTTCACTGTCATTTGCTTTCTTACTTTCATATCCTAATATTTTGTTTGCTCTTTCAGCTGCATAAGGCACAGTATTTTTACTGAACTGTCTACAATCATCAACAGGTCTTTGTCTTGAGTGGTTAATTAGTTTAGTTTCCAATAAAAGTAATCAATAGCTTAAATTACTACTTCCAACATATTGCACATTGTATTAGTCATACTCATTTATCCTTCAGTCATGCTGTCCATTGACCTACCTAGCTTTACCAGGATGTTACTCAGTTCTTATCAAAGCATAACAACTTTGAATATTCTTGAGTTATAATGTTCTTTGTATAGCTGTTCTTGTGTCTTGAATTAAGCTCTTTCTTCCACCCTGTTTTTCAAGTCACTGGCTGACCTAGCATTTCATCTTAGCTGGAATTCTTGCAGAATCCATCTTGCTAGAATTCTTTTGCAGTATTGTCAATGAATCTCTGACTATCTATGTCAGCCTCCTGACACCAGCCCTTCTTCCAGAGTTTATCTCCCTTTGTTCATTTGTGCTGTTACCAACCTGACAGTTTCACTCCTGCAGTACAGCCCAGTCCTTGTACAGTAGATGAAGACTAGTGTTATTATTTCCAGACTTCTGGAAACGGGTATTACTGACTCTAGGGGCTAAGGCCAGCACCTTTCTGCCTGCTCAGGTCCCTTGTGTCAGAACTGGTCAATAGTGTGATGACAGCATTGACAGAAAGCCTAAGAGTTGGCCCTACATAAAAAACAGGCAGAACAAGATAACCCAAAGTAGAGAATGTAGCAGAAATTATACATTTATATAGACAGTTAAAATTAGAGGTTTGCTAGCATGTAAATAAAGATTGACATAGATAAATGGAAACAAGGAAATAAAAATCCCAAAACTATTGGTTCAGGGAACATATCTCTTAAAGCATTTTACAAGTGACTCTTTCAGAATTGCCATGGGCATATTTTTTCTTGATACTTGGCCACTGGCAGAAACCAAATCCTATACGCCATGACCACTGGGCTAACATGATAGCTGAGCTCTCAAGTCCTTACACCTCTTTCAGCATCATGAAAGTGTCTTCTCCAGGTGCTTGATTAGGAATCCAGAACAAGAGTGGAGAATGGGCCATCAGCAATTCAGAATGGAAAGGAATACTTGCCATTCTCAGTGTAGTTTCCAGCTTCTCATCCTCACACTGAGCCATGAAGTGGAATTGTTTGCTGCTCTCAGCATGAGCACTCTGCAAAAGGAAAGAGAAAAGCATTTGGTAGCCATTGTTCCAGACCTGTTTTACTAGGCCTGGATATAGCTAGATGGGCAGAAATTAAAACACTCAGTGTGGGGAAAGCATCAAGAGAAGGGGAAATCATTTGTCTTCAATGGGGACAGACGCCTATAGTGTGCCCAGGGTCACTTCCCTTGCAGGACCATTTGGCCTAGTGAGAAAACATGTTAGAAAGAAACTGCAGAAGGAAACCACTGATATTAAACCCTTGCCTGTTATATGGAGACCAGTTAAGGACTTGTCACACTTGAGACAGAGGAAATTACAACCTGTAGCAGATCTGGAGACTGATGTTTATGTAAGAATTATCAAGACTAGAGCATTTAACCTGCTTGGTGTCTCACACACTCACTTGCTTTCCCCACACTGTTATATTCACCAGGTCTCTCCCTCCCAGCAGGGACACGGTGGTGCTCTGTCAGTGTGGAAGTCATCAGTTTGTGCTGTGCAGCTTTTCATTTACCAGTCCTGAGCATCATCATCAACCTGGACAAGGTCACTGGGCATCCCCCAACATTTGTCTCCACACATCTCCTCCTCCAGGATCTTCCCCCACTTCCAGTGTTTCTAGTCTAGATACGATCTTCACTATCTTCTTTCTAGCCCTGAGCCCTCAGTTTTGGTTGCAATCAGCCTCCTAACTGGTGATTCTGTCTCACATCTTGTTACTAATTGGAAGGTCTGGGACATGCCACTTCTGGTTAGTCCAGCTGCTATCAAAATATACACCTAGTACATACTGCTTGCAGCTAGCTTGTGCTCAGACCATAATAGTTCAGCTTACACACAGCACACACACAATTATCTGCTGCCAATTTAAGTGAGGTTTTTTGCCTGCCACTGGCTCTAATACTAGTGACATAAAGTAAGTGTCTACTGCAGATCACAAAGAGGTGAGGAAAAGCTAAGGGAGCTGGCAAGGCAAAACAAAGGTATTTTGAGTGGTGTTTATTGAAAGTGAGACAGCATCCTTCAAATAGCTGAGTTATGTCCAGTGAGTAAAACAGGAAAAATCATAAACTCTGGCAGGTTAAATGCCAAAATAAAATAAGGCAGGCCAAAAAACATAATGAGGAACAGGCTGTAAATGGGAAAAAGATCATAAATCCTTATTTAAACACTTCAGCAGAAGGACTGTCTGTTGAGCCATAGATTATCACTGCAAGAGACAAGGTGAGGCCGTAACAGAAGAAAAGTGTGCTCTTTATAGAGGAACTTAAGAAAGTTCCTGCATTTGTTTATTTACAAAGGACTTGTAGAGGTTCTGTCTGAAGTGACTGTTGAAGAAGACATGGAACACAGAGCAAAATGAACCTTAATACTTCAGTGCAAGTGAATGATGTTCACCTGAGAGCTCTGCCAGGGCTCACAGATGAAGTAGTTCACAGATGAAGTAGTTGAAGTGCTGGCTATGGTGCTCAACCTATCACTTGAAACAGCCTTAGGCCATGAGGCCTAGAAAGTTGACAGATCAATTTCCTAAAAGGGTCCTGGAGGAGATCCAAGGAACTAGCAGAGCCTGATGAGAGCCCATTATTAGAAACATTAATAACAAAAATAATATATATATATATATAAGGAAGGAAAACCAGAATATACTGAGGACTTGATGACTTTTCCAAAGAGAAACTGTACCTCTCCTGAAGCTGTTTGAAGGCATTGGGATGTATATGGATAAGGGAGCTTATGGAGAATGCTGAGGCTTCTAAAAGGCTTCTGGTAGTCTGTTATCAAATTCAGACCTCACATGGATGAATAGTTGGTTGAAAGTCATCAGAGGATATAAATAAGTGGTGAGTTCTAACTAATCACAGATGTGATCTTCAAGCTTGAACAGGTCCTTGGGTGAACTCCTCAGCTCTTAAGTAGTAATTAAAGAAGCAAAGGTACAGTTAGGAACAGTCACACTGGAAAAGGGGCAGGGAGGTAAACAGAGTGCCCTAGGGCCACTTTATTAACCCTTGGGGCATCTCACTTCAGTATAATGTTCAGGTCACAGAACTGATGAAAGAGAAACTTCCAAACTGGGAAAGTTTGGAAAAGGGTCCATGGAACAGCTTCTGTACAAGAAGCAGCAAAGTCAGATAGGGCTCATCAGCCTGGGAAAGAGGTCGCTGAAGAGAGATCTGACAAGGGCTTGTAAAGTCCTGAGGGGCATGGAAAAAGTGGCTAGCAAATGACAAGTCTTTTCCAACATAAGCGTGAAGGTTTTTGTAGCTGCTCTATTCCAACAGGCAAGAAGAGGTGCTTTTCTCATCAAATGTAGGTATTCTTGCTGTCGGAGGCTGTGGATTTGAAAAGTTTGCACTGGTGCAGAACACAAGTGTGCAATGTCATGGTAGAAAAATCCACCACAGGTTACCAGGTACAAAGACCTTTAGCCTAGGAAGTAACTGAGCTGCAAAATGCAAGAGTATTCTGGGGAATTATCACATCGCCTTCTACTCTTGTGTTGGTATTTGCTGTTGGCCACAGTCAGAAGCAGTTCCAGGGAGATGGGCTGCCAGTCTGACCTAATACAGCTGTATTTATGATCCTTCCATAAGAGTGGAAAGTGCATGACCCAGAATATCTAACCTGGATGAAGCATGGGATGCTGTCATGCTGGGAATGGCCTTACCAGAGATGCTGGGAGGGTGAACTGTAGGGCAGCTTGCAAGTCCTTTCTGATAATAGATGTTTTAATGAAAAGACATTGCAATTCAACGTGAAGCCTATGACAGAGAGAAAAAAAAGAAGGAAAAATTCCATCTGAAGACAGCAGCTTGCACAATGCTCTCCCTGCAGGCTTCCACCAGCTACTGATGGTGTATTCAAGCCATGAGGTCAAAGCTTCTTTCATAAACTTTTGGTTCCAGAATATGACACTTGCATCCGTGACACGTGCTCTTGCCCTTACTGAAACAGGGTCTTTTAAGCCTTTGCGGATTGAGTCCTGGGTATTTGTGTTTCTATTTTTAGTTACAAAACACAGTGACACATTCTTAACTGTAAAGCCTTTAGCTAATCATTGATAGACTGCTGCCTGTAAAAGAGTGCTGTAGTTACTCAGAGTCTACAACTTCCTCTTTTCAAGTTTAGTGCTTCTATATTCCTTGCAGGTTTAAACTGCATTTTTATCCTGCTGAGAGCAGAACTTGCGTGATACACAGATATCATCCTGGGATTTGCTTACCATCTAAACAAGGAACATGTCCCAGTAGTTGCTCGGTTACCATTTCACAAGCTGCCCTTCAGAAATTTGGACTTGAAGGCAAGCTTTGGTATTTCCTGGAAAGAGAAACCAGGTTTTGTTACTTCTGTTGTTCTGTTGCCCGTCCATTTGGTATTTTTCATAGGACGTGTGTCTTTCCCGCATGAACTGACACACCATGCTCTGCTGCTCCCTAGCTATGGCTGCATAGCTGAGGCTGCTATTCTGTGCCTGAGGAAAAACAATATTAAGTGAGGATCAGTGCTTTTATATGAATATTTACCTGCCAGATAAAGATATCAGCTCATACATGAAATGGTTTGTAACCTGAATCTTCAGGTGTAGGTGGGGAAACATGCTGCTAAACTAATCCTACAAAACCCCACCAATAGCTAGAGGTATATGTTACTTTCTAAGCAGCCTAATGTTAGGAAGAAGAAAAGACTATAGGAAAAAGCAAAGGAATAGACTATTGAGATGAACACTATGAAACAAAAGAAAGTCCATCAAGGGAATCCAGAACTTCCCACTGTTGATCTTGCTGACTATAAAACCAAGCAGCCTCCTTCCAGGAGAGGCAAAACTCGAACTCGGAATCTTCAATATGGCTCTTGTAAGATTGTCTCCTAATGTGTGTAGTAGCTGTAATCAAAAGAAGTGCAAAGCCTGCACCTCCTGTCTATACAGATAACAGTCATCCCAGAAGTGATACCCAGCATATCCTAGTGCTGTTCTGCAGAGTGTTACTGTGCCAAGTACTGCACTCTCATGCAGCACCGAGTTGGAGTGAGGAGAAACATGGTGTTCAGCTCAACGATTCAAACCTGATCTGTATATCAAAGCTGCGGGTGTCACCCTGTGGTAGATGCTTGAGGAAAGTCCTGCTTGGGACTTTACACTGATGATGAACAAGGTTCCTGCTAGCATGTCCAAGATTGCAGCCCCAATAAAATGAGGCCAAAGCAAGTTGACGCAGTACAGATGTCACTGAGGATCTTCAGACCTTGTACCACTTGTTCTGAACTCAGAGCTGCTTCTGCTCTGTTCTCACTGTTCCCTGATGGGACTGGGCAAGTAGCATCCTCTTGACTCAGGGATGAGTCAGGGAGGAAGGGAGAGCTACATCTTCTTTCCTTCCCCACAGCAGGCAGGAATGCCTTGGCTCTCCACTGCAAAGTGCCAGAGCAGAGCACCTTCTTTTGCCGTGTCCATCAGAGGGTGAGGACTTCAAGGGACAGGTCTTGGCTTTAAGTGAGACAACTTCAGCTGCACACCTTATGGAGCAGCTGCTCTACAGAGGAGGGCCAGTGGGGATGAGAAAGACATAAAAAAATTCTGCCTCCACCATCTCAGCCGTTATCCAAAGACTGAATACTGGGGCAACATTTTGATGTTCTTCCATCAACATCACACAAAGCTGAAAAGGCGCTGCCAGCCACATCCTGCCTAGTAATACTGTGATTTTTCCAGACCCTGTCAGGCTGACATTGATATAGGCAGTGAAAGGAGGGTATGGGTCTGGAGATTTTAGCGTGATATAGGAGGATCCCAAAAGGAAACAGAGAAAAATGAGACAATTTAGCAAAAATGATGGGAATTAATGAAATTATTCTGTTCCCCTGTCCCTGGAAGGTGGAAAGGCTTCATCAAAACAATGCTGTCTGTTCTATGTCTGTGGGGTGAGGAGGGCTCTGCCTGCCCAGACAAATCAATTTCATTGTGGTTTTGCTTATATGTTGCCATCCAAGAATGTAAATTTGGGCACTCACAGGTGAGAGAGAGAAGATTTACCTTAAGATCATCTAGTTC
>JAOEHY010033931.1:2116-16995 GCA_025447955.1 Psilopsiagon aurifrons | reverse complement strand
GCCACAAGTCAAAACCACAGTGCTGCACCAGCTACTAAGAAGGAGAAAAATGACTGCTACTGCTGAACCCATGACACCAGGGTAGCCAGTTTTCCTGATACCTTCTGGAGAGGCCCCACTTTGTCCCTAGTCTGTCTTCTATTTGCTGCATACCTATAGAATCCCTTCCTGCTATCTTTAACATCCCCAGCCAAGTTTAATACTAAGTGGGCCTTTGCTTTCCTTACCTGGTCACTAGCTCTTTGGACAACATCCCTGTGTTCTTCCCAGGCCACCTGTCCTTGCTTCCACCTTTTATAAAGCCTCTTTTTTCTTTCAAATATTCCCCAGCAGCTCCTTATCCATCCAAGGGGGTCTCCTGGCCCTCCTGCCACATTTCTTTCTATTAGGGATGTATCACTCCTGAGCTTGTAGTAGGTGATCCTTGAATATCAACCAACAGTCTTGGGCCCTCCTGCCCTCTAGGGCTATATCCCATGAAACCTTATTGAGAAGGTTCTTGAGGAGGCCAAAGTCCGCTCTCTTGAAGTCCAGGACAGTAAGCTTGCTGCACGCTCTTCTCACTGTCCTGAGGATCTCAAATTCGACCATCTCATGATCACTGCAATCAAGGCTGCCCTGGAGCGTCACATTTCCAACTAGCCCTTCCCTGCTGGCAAGGATGAGGTCAAGCATGGCACCTCTCCTTGTCAGCTCCTCTATTACTTGCAGAGAAGGAAGTTGTCTTCCACACAATAGAGGAACCTCCTGGATTGCTTGCGCCGAGATGGACCATCCCTCCAACAGATATCAGGGTGGCTGAAGTCTCCCATGAGAACAAGGGCCTGTGAGCGTGAGGCTGTTCCTATCTGTCTATAGAGCACTTCATCCACCGAGTCCTCTTGGTCAGGAGGTCTGTAGCAGATCCCCACAATAATGTCTCCCATTGCTGTTCTTCCTTTAACCCTGACCCACACCACAAACTCTCCATTGAGAGTTCTCTAGAAACACTAGTGTTAGTGTTCTTGCTGCGCAACTCCAAATTCCTTCTGTCTCTTCTCACACTGTGAGAAATCTCAGCCTATTTCTGTAGGCTAAAACTGAAGCTGCTTTTTTAGTACCTCTTCAGTTATTTGGTTCTTGTCCACAGTGGCATTGTGCACTACTGAATATGTGTAAACTTAAAATAGATTCTTAATAGTATGGGATTTTATAACATTAATTTTTAACAGGAGAATTGTAGGAAGCACTTTTCAGTTTGAAAGTCACAGTGCATAAACCATGGTTCTTCAGCACTTAGGCCATTACCAGTGCTGTATTTTAATCTCTCTGGTGTTAACCTTGTGCTCTCTGCTCCTTTTGGGGGTTTTGTCTTTCAAGGTAGCTTTCTTCACTTAGGCAAGGTAGATGTAAATAGATTTCGTAAATACTTGTAAAAAACTGTATGATATCTATGTGTGATAGTGGGAATCTTTCCTTGAAATGTTACACGGGCAATTTTTGATCATTCTGTCGAGGTACATCACTTGGAAATTATTTCAACATACAGAAAAAATAAAAAAAATAGTATTTTTAAACTGTTGCCTTACAGAATTATCAGAAAGAAAGAATGTACATTTTACATATTCCTCATCCTTTACCGTGTTGTCCCTAGACAATAGGGACAGATGTGGCTTTCATAAAATAGACAATTTTACATTCTGGAGTAGCCATTGTTAGTAAGTTACAGTGAATGGGCAGAAGATAAGAAATTTACTAGGCTGTTGCTGTTAACTGAATGTGATGTATTGGGCATTCATCCAGCGTAGTTGGAGAGGAAGTATGATATGCTAAAACCTGCTTATCTGCTTGTGTGAGGGAAATACTCGCTGAAGGAATCCTGTGAGATTTTGAGAGCTCAATCGTGATCTGAAATGCAGCTGGATGCTGCATAACTGAGAAGTATACGTTTGTTGGTATTATTTGGTAAGTGCCAAAGCATGATCATAGACTCGTAGAATCAAAGAATAGTTTGGGTTGGAAGAGACCTTGAAAGGTCATCTAGTCCAACCCTGCTGCAGTAAGCAGGGATATCTTCAACTAGACTGGGTTGCTCAGAGTCCTGTCCAACCTGACCTGCCCTTGAATGTTTCTAGGGATGGGCCATCCCCAACTTCTTTGGGCAACCTGTTCTAGCACCTCTCAACCTTCAATGTGAAAAATTTCTTCTTTATACCTAGTCTGAAACTACTGTCTTTTAGTTTAAAACCATTGCCCTTTGTTCTTTTGTTACAATCTGCTAAAAAGTTTGTCCCCATATTCTTAGAAGCCCACTTTAGGTACTGGAAGGCTGCTGTATGGTGTCCCCAAGCCTTCTCTTCTCCAGGCTGAACAAGTCAAACTCTCTCAGCCTGTCTTCATAGAAGAGGTGCTCCAGCCCTCTCATCATCTTCATGGCCCTCCTCTGGACTTGGTCAAACAGGTCCAAATCCATCTTATTCTGGTGGACCCAGAGCTGGACACAGTACTCCAATTGAGGTCTCATCAGAGCAGAGTAGAGGTCTAAAATCACCTCCCTTGACCTGCTGGTCATGCTTCTTTTGATGCATCTCCAGTCATGTCCAGCTTTACATCTACCAGTATCCTGAGTCCTTTGCAGGATTGCTTTCAGTCCCTTCATCCCCCAGCTGGTACTGATACCGAGGGCTGCCCTGTCCCATCTGCAGGACCTTACACTTTTCCTTGTTGAACCTTAACAAGGTTTGCATGGAATAATTTCTTGAACTTGTAAATAAGTTAGCGTTTGTAGTACTGCTGCTATGTTAACATTATGCTTAGGTAAGCAATGTATCTAACCAAAATGAAAACCTTTACAACCACTTGAGGCATACAGCATTGTTAGGCTTTCTGGCTTTCCACATTATTTCAAGAAGTATTATATAGAAATGGCCTCCCTGTGAATGCTTTTTCACTTCTGCAAAGGTTTCATCTGTAAACAAAATTTTATTAATGCAATAAATAGCTCTACAAAAATTTCAGAGAGGCAAACATTGGTTTTTATCTTTGCCTCAGTAGTGAACTATTTCTCTCAGTCTGTCTTTCCAGAAATTTGGTATAATAAATAATCATATGCATATACTCCCTGTATTGCAAATCTTGGTATGGCTCTCATAAATGGTTGTATATATATAAAAATAAATGGCAGCTTAGTAACAAACTTCTTGTAAATAGTTTGCCCCATAGAAAATGAGTTTCAGAAACACAATGCAAAGCTTAAGAGCAGACCTTCTTTCTTGTGTTCCCTTCTCTTGCTATCCCTTCGAAGCTTTTCCACTGGTCATTCTCACTGTTAGTGCAGATAAATATACTAAGGATTAATGGTGTATATGAAAGGATTCATAACTAAAGCCAGCACTGAATTGGAAATTGTCATGTCAGGCATTAATAAAATATATACAGAAAAGCACTGTAAAGGTAAACGTTACTGGAACCTTTCACTTACTAAATATCCGAGTTAATAGCTTTTGTTTCTGCTGTCATATTTAAACAGTACTTCCTGATCTGAATTCAGAGGCAGCATCTGCTGTTGCACAGTATGGCAGGCAGCAGTTGTATGTTTTCTCTCATATTGTCATAAATTGTAAGAAGAGAAGTTTTGGGACCACAGCTAAGAGTTTGAAGTGAAGGACAGCATCTGTGACTTCCATGTTACCTTCTCTGACTGAGCGTGGAAGCTCTGCCTTGCCTGTGCTCTCATTCAAATGGCTTCTGCCACATCTAGAATTTCATTCCTAGCTATGGATATGTTTTCCAGAAAAGCAATGGAAGTATTGTTGATAAAAAGTTAGTTGATGCAAAGCAATTCTGTATGGCTGAAACTATAAACTGCTGAAAATATTCATACAGGCCTGTGTAAATCTGATTTTTCACCTGTTCCCTGGGAAGACTACAGCCGTGTCTCCTTCTGTCAAATACACACCACCTCTTCTAATCAGTTTTTAATGGTAGGCAGCACAAGTTGAATGAAAAGTAATTTACTTAGAATGATTTAGAACTCAGAACTCTGCTGGAGTATCTTATATTATGGAAATACTTTAAAATGAGAAGGGAAAGCAGGAAGTGCTTCCTAATCCATGACCTGGTGCATTAAAATCTGAGATACCGGTAATCTCTGTATAAGTGTGAACTAATATGTTGACATACAAGTCTGTGATTACCTGTGTGCATATGTGTATTTAAATAAAGATACTAATATTGATGCAGGTAATAAACTGAAGTGAAAACACTCTTAGGTTTCTTCTGTATTCTGAAATTTAGTTCTTTATGGAATCTTTTTGTTTCAGGGAGGAGGGAATGTTTTCAGAGTTGCTTTTTAATAGGTATAAATATTCTATCTAATACATTTTTTGAGAAGTCAGTAAGATGGGATCACCTGTTAATACTATCCATTCAGGCTTAAAATTGTGTTGTAAACAGTAATTCAAAATGTCTGTTTTCTGCTCTCAGAGACTGTGTATTTATTTTGTAGTGTAAAGTTCAGTAAGAGATAAAAGGTATGCACATTACCAAATAACAGTCTTTCAGAAGCAATCTAGCAAAACCCTGGGTTTTCATAGTTTTTAATTTATAAGTAGTATTTTAAATACTTGAAAAATACTTTGATCTTGCAAATGTGTTTTCCTGGGAATGTTCGAAATAAATGAAATGCTTGGTTTAGTAAATGATTGCATTAAAATTTTCAGTTAAACTTTTTGATATTCAGTGAAACTGAACCACTTTGGAATATGACAAGAGAGACTTTTTTTTAACACATGTGCCTTACTGAGAAAATTAGAACATGAAATTATTAATTCCAGACAATTTTTTGCATGAATACTATGCACGGTTCATTCCTGAATTTATCTGAAACAGTGAGCCTTTGGGGAGATCTTTTTGGAATTGCCTGTCTGCAGAATGACTTCAAAAGAAGCTTATTGCTTAAATTGCCAGTACATTTACACACATCTGAAAACACTGGTGTGGATGAAATGGTGGAGCAGATTATACGTGTGGTTATTTTTCTGTCTGCTAGCTTCCATTCATCAGAACAGAAATAAGGGAAGGAGGAGACCTTTGTGCTAAGATGTAAGTAGCTTTGTCATAATCATAGATGAGTTTGTAACTTCAGTCTGCAGAATTGTTGGAAAGGCAGTCCTTCCAGCAAAGTCAGATCATGACAGGATAATGAAATGGGCTTAGGTGGGTATTTTACCCCATGGTCATTGTTCAAGCTGCTCACTGTTTACTCAGCATTGAAGATGAAACATTACCAAGCTATTCCTGTTTTGCCTTAGTGTTGTTTGGTCTTTCTTAGTTCTTGCAGGCAGTTATTCCCATGAACTTGGCACAAGTTTGGGTATTAAATACGCTTGCCTAAGGTTCAGTTTCTTGTGAAGGCAACTCTGTGCTTCTCATATCCCTGCCTTCAGTGTATTTTGGTCTTTGTCACTGGGTCTGTTTGCCATTGCTAGCATGCACAATTTGGTTTAAATTTCCCTTTGACATGAAGTGGATTTGAGAATTGGCAAACACCAAGCTATTAATGTTCATATTTCATACTAAATTAGACTGTAAAATAATTTGTGTATCTGTAGTAGTCACAAAAGCAAGAATATAGCTCTGAAGGAATTGCAAACCAGCACCCTTATGCTTGATTGTTTCATAATTCCCTGTATGAGAAAGGTAGAGTAGGTGTTTAAAAAATAGGCCGGGTATTTTACATATACTGAAGTCAGTTCAAAGTTGTGGCTGTTGTAGCTGCCCTATATTTCATATACATACTAAGGCACAAGTTCAGTATCTCTACTGTAAGACCTGAATACAGATATGCACAGATGGTGGTAGCTCCTGACATGCTCCACATTGCCAGATTTAGACATTCATGACTTCCGTGTCAAGTTTTCAAATATATGGCAGTCACAGTCTTTACTTTTAAAATAAACAAATACTTTCATGCAAGGGAGCTAAAGGGTGGCCAGCTTCCACTGGAGTTGGAAAGCAGAGAGAAATGAGAAGGCATCCCTGAGTGCGATCTTCTGAACAGACTGTCTCAGAATGCAGTGCCATCCCATATGAGTTAACAGCCAAAAATCTTGTTGGTCTTCTGTGATATTTTCCCAGTCAAGTGATTTCCAGACTAGTGAAGTGACTGGTGCTTCTTACTGTTTCTGCTCTGTTGTTCCAATTTGTGAGTATCCTGGGCTACTGGGGAGGATGGTCTCCAACTGCAGTGTGCGGAACAAAGTAATGAAAAATTACAGTATTTGATATGCGGGAAGAAAAATCTTACTATAGGCTGCCAGTTATTTGTGTTCTTTACAAAAACAGAGAACAGCAAAGAGAAACCCTCTTTCTAAGTAATAAACTTACTCTATTGTTCTTTTTTTCTTTTTTTTTTCCTAAATAAAATGGGGAAGAATGTTGTGGTGAGAGATGGCATTGTATTATTTTAAATAAGTGTTGGAAGCTTCCTATAATTTTAATTAAATACTGGATCTTAACCATGCTCTTTACTAATCAGATTCCACAGTAGACTACTAGCAGCATTAAAGTGCCTAAGTCTCACATCTGCCTTTAGCCTTGCATGTTTCTCTGGTGTAGTAAGACATATATTTCATGTGTTACCAGCACATTGTCAATGCTGGTATTCCAGTGATTGACCTCTGCTCTTGAAATTGATCTTTTCACTCAGGTAGATAACTGTTGTGGGTGTAAGACACTAGAAAATAACTTTTTATGGTTCAGGAAAAGAAGAAAATAACTTTCTCTGAAATACATATCAACTATCTTAACTTTCTTGATTCTTTTTAAAATTAAAGGGTGGCAATCTGTATTCTGTTGTGTTGAAAATTTGGAATATATTGCCATGTTAGTTTGTCAGTGTATGTCTGAAGCTTGTCATTATTCTCATACTTTAAGAATATTAACAATTTTCACTTCAAATGTGGTTCTCTTGTCTGTTGAAGATGGCCCAGCTGAAACATCTGTTACAAATGGAGGCACTACTGCTGTGACAACGCTGAATGATGACCTAGATATCTTTGGTCCAATGATCTCTAATCCTTTACCAGCAGCTGCTGCACCTCCTGCTCAGGTAAAATGTGTGTGTAAATCTGTGCACTTGTGTGCGTATTTTCCATCAGGGAATTGTTCATTCACACAGAAAGGATTTATACTTCTCACACTTATGGCTGGAAACTCTTTAAGCAGTAATGGCTAGATATTTTCTAACCCTTCAAACTTGTGTACTGCTTGGTTATATTACAGAATTAGGAGGTAGTATGGTCTTCCCTTCTGATTCCCCCTGGTTATTCAGCTAAATTGTATTCTGTCTTACCCTGGTGATAGTAGTCATGTTTTCATTTATATTCTTTTGTCTTGTTCTTTTTTAATAGATATTGCTGAATATACTTAATGTTCTCAGGTTATTGGGCTCTAAGTCATACTTTTCAAGACCTCCTACTGCTTTATGATGCTGATATTTAGGAGAGGCTACAGCAAATGCTTCTGCCTTAGAGCTGCTAAAGATTTGGGGTCTCAAGTTTCATACTGAAAATCAAGAACAGATATCAAGAACAACTAATACTGCTACCTGTGCTGATCAGTCATTTTTCTCATCTTGGAACCTGTATGCCTTCCTTTCCTCAAGGAAGGGTAGCATAACCCCTGCACCTGGCCTGTAACATCTCTTATAGCCATAACAGTTTGGAAGCAACCCCATTGCCTGTAGTAGCTGAGAAAGGCAGCTTTGGGACACAGAGAAACTCCTTAAAGCTGCAGCTGCCTTAAAGTACCTGTCTCAAAAAATGTTGGTGTTGAACAGGGCTATTACAGATCAGAATGTGCATGTGCAGGCTTCCTTACCCAGAGTGGCTTCTGAGAGGGAGGCTTTGGAGGAGTACTCAGATCATCTCCCTGTCTGTGAGGCCCTTTTAAGGTAATTTAGAAGCTATTTTTGCAGAAGGCTTTCTGTTTCACTCTACTGAACTGGAAAGAACTGTTTGTATTCTTGAATTCATGGTTTGGGACCTTTGATATGTACTTGTTTACCTGGTAGTTCTCATAATATATGAAATGGAAGGGATGATGATGGAAAGGAATTCTGATTGAACTGTCATATTGTAATTTCATTTCCAAATGTTCTGTTTGATCATGTTGATCAAAGGATATCCATGTTGTTCAGCTGATTTCATTGTAACTTTTATTCCTTACTCTTTACTCTACCTTCCCTACTTGTTGCTAAGGGCTATCTTTGTGCAATGTGCTAGATAGGGTTTTAGAGACTTAAACCGCATTTCTTTTTAATCATGAAATTATGGATAGAGCAAGCTTCCCACCATGCCTTAAGTTACCTGGGTGGTTTAGCCACCTGGAGACTTACACATTTGAGCACCCTGACAGTGAGTTCCTGTCGTGGTTTAAGCCCAGCCGTAACTCAGAAAACCACGCAGCCGCTCTCTCACTCCCCACCTTCCCCCCCTGCTCCCGGAGGGATGGGGAGGAGAATCGAAAGAATGTAACTGCCACGGGCTGAGATAAGAACAGTCCAATAACTAAGGTATATCACAAACCACTGCTGTACCACCAACAATAACAATGGTAAGGGAAATAACAAGGGAAGAGAATACAACCGCTCACCACCCGCCGACCGATACCCAGCCTGACCAAGCAGTGATCTAACCCTTCTGGGTAACTGCCCCCAGTTTTTAAATCCTGGGCATGACGTGCTGTGGTATGGAATACTTCTTTGGTCAGTTTGGGTCAGGTGTTCTGTCTCTGCTTCCTCCCGGCTTCCCCTCCTCCCTGGCAGAGCATGAGGCTCCGAAAGTCCTTGGTCAGAGTAAACATTACTGAGCAGCAACAAAAACATTGATGTATCAGCGCTGTTCCCAGGCTGAAAGTCAAAACCTTAGCCCTGCACCAGCTACTAAGAAGGAGAAAAATGTCTGCTACTGCTGAGCTCAGGACAATTCCTATCTTTGGAACTGGAAAATTTAGAGTAGCTGTCTATGGCAAATTCTTAACCTGAGACGAGTAGCACTTGTTTTAATATCTATTAACAGAATGCATTAAAATAGAAGAAGGGACCAAATATGGAGTAGTGTGGCTTGCTTTCTTACTCAGGAGGTATTTACCATGATGTTCTGTAGAGTGGGTGCTTCTGAGATGCCACAGTGGGATTTCTGAACATAGAAAAAGAAGAGAATTTAATGGTGTTCCTCAGACTGATTTGTAGAAGCAATGTATGATTTGATTTTTCAAAGGACTGCTTTTCTTCTCCAGCTTAACCTGAAAGGCAGCATTGAGTGCTAAATGCGCATGGTTTTATGGCACTCTGGAGCACAGAAATGTCTGTTTGAATGTTTTATTATGAGTCTGAAACAATGTGATGTCTGCAAACCTGAGTATTTATAACTACTGACATAGCCAAGACATGATTTTCAAATGAAAACAGACCCGTTTGTTTTTCCTTTTTCAAATGTCACTTGAGCATTCAGAATTGTATGCACTTTGACTCTGCTGTCAGATATGTGTCTTTATTAGAGGTTTCAAAAACACTTAGAATATTTCTTCCTGCTCTTCTGTATAGCTGGATGCTAGTAAAAGCTGATGAATTTATAAAGGACTGGTAAAGAGCAGCATGTGCAGGAGTAACTTTTTTCCTAGAATTTTGCCCATTAGTAAACACAAGGGAGTTTAAAAATAATTGACTTAACCAGTTCCTACTATAAAACTAGATAAAAGGCATATGCCTTAGATTTATCTGCTATGCAGTATTCATGGAGAGAAATGGTATAGATTTATCCATTATGCAGTATTCTTGGACAGAAGAAAGGATGAAAGACATTTTGTATGTTTAGTGATGTGTATGTTGTATGTACAAAGTGTGTTTAGTATGTAAAGTGAGCATAGCTAAATTATAGCCCTTACAACAGGGTTTTTGTTGCCAAACATTATATAGGAACTGAGTGAAGGTCTGTCATTCTTAGCTAGGATGGTGTGTCTACCATCTCTCTGGGCAACCTGTTCCAGTGTCTCACCACCCTCACAGTGAAGAATTCCTTTCTCAAATCCAGCCTCAATCTGCCCTTTTTTAAAACCATTATTCCTCATCCTATTGCAACAGGCCCTGTTAAAAAGTCTTTCTCCATCTTTCTTATAGGCCCCTGTTAAGAACTGAAAGACTGCTCTGAGATCTCCCCAGAGCGTTTTCTTCTCCAGGCTGAACAATCCCAACTCTCTCAGCCTTTCCTCATAGGAGAGGTACTCCAGCTCTCTGATTATTTTTGTGGCCCTCCTCTGTACTTCTCCAACAGGTCCATGTCTTTCCTGTACTGAACTCTAGATAATCAGGCTTTCTCAATAAACACAGTGTGCTTAAGGAACTTTAAGCCAGTTAAAAATGATGTATTACTTGAAGTAAATCAGCCAAAATTTTACTTTTGCCCTTTCTCCAAAAATACTGTTTTTCTTTGTTGTAGTAGTTTATTTCAAACCACTTCATCTTTTGTTTTAGCTCTTCTTTAATCTATTCTGCCTACATGAGGATTAATGAGATGTGAATTGCAATCTCCTTGTGCTTTCCTAATTATTTTTCATAATCAAACTACAGCTCATGATTTATGCTTCTCACTGATGACAAACATAGGAGCAACAGGAATTAATAATCTGTATGTGTACACACTGGAGCTGGTTGGGGATTTAGTTTTCCTTGTAACCTCCATTCAGTCTGGTGGTTCTTCTGTATCATTGCATTTCCTTCTTTGGCCATACCACATCCTTTTAAATTCTTATTTACTTAAAGTTAACTTCTGTAGATGAACTGGGGATAACCTGGTTCAGGAGTGAGGCTGTGCAGTAAATATTTAATGTCCCACCTTTAGCAGGTTTCATTCAGTAGTCTGTTTTGACCTTTATTTCCCAGAGCACTTCCACTAAACCAGCAGCTGCCACCTTGTCTGCGGCACCTGGGGACCTTGATCTGTTCACTGAGCAAACAACAAAATCTGAAGAGTCAGCCAAGAAACAGCTCTCCAAAGACTCCATCTTGTCACTGTATGGCACAGGAACCATGCAGCAGCAAAATGCTCCTGGTAAATAATTTTGCAAAGCTTTCTACATGGTCCTATTGTAAGCTTTACCTAGAATAGTTATCTGCTGCAAGTGTAAAACTACAGTTGGCTACCTGCTGCCTATATTAAAATGGAGATTTTTATCAGTTAGAAAAATTATAAAGGTACTGAAATGTAATACAGAAGCCAAAGAAAAACAAAACAGCATGTGGTTTTATTTATAGCTGTTCAAATTACCAAGTACACAGTTTACTGAAAGATTTGTGAATTCAGCTTCTGCTCTTGAATTCATCGCTTGAGGTGTGAGTCTCCACTGTGCAAAGAGGAGACTGCCAGGATCAGGACAGAGATCATGATTTCAGCTCTGTTGGTGGGAAAGCAAAGACCTCCAGTATTGCCATTAAAAGCTTCTGGTTCACCACAGGGATTTGCTGGACTCTCTTTGGTAGTTAACCTCTGGTGGCAAGTCTCTTTCCTTTGAGAGTTTTTAAGCAATTTTTTGCTTTACCAGAAACTAAATTAACAGCACTGATGTACAACTTGATAAAGTTATCCTTTAAAATTAGTGTGGTTCACTTCTAACTTAGGTGATGAGAGAGAACATCACAAAATGCTTTTGCTGAAATCTTCCCTTCTCTGCTGCAGGAATGTTCATGGGGTCATCTTCTATGCCATTTACCACACAACCACCAACTCATTTTCAAGGCTTTCCAGCCATGGGAGTCCCTGTGCCTGCAGCAGCTGGGATGATGGGAAACATGATGGGACAATCAGTGCCAGTCATGGGACAGAGCACAGGCGTGATGGTAGGAATGGGAATGCCCAATGGATTTACTGGTACTACACAAACTGGTGTGATGGGACTTCCTCAAAATGTCGTTGGACCTCAAGGTGGAATGGTGGGACAGATGGCCACGCCACAAAATAAGTATGGATTGCAACAAAGCCAGCAAGCTCAATGGAACCTCTCTCAGGTAAAGACTTGCTATTCCTAGACAAGAGTGCTTTACAGAAGATGCTGCTTTGCGGATACGCAATGTAGGTTGCAGGAGGAGGCAGCCAAGTGTGGCCAAGTTACAGACTACTGGACGAGGAACTGCTCAGAGGACCATGTTAAAAAATCAGTGGATTATTCAATTGGAGGTAACTGATACTTAAGCAGGGAGTAAATGCTGCCAAAGTAGAGCAAAGTCAGTCCTCTGGTTCTGTAGCTGCTGTCACCCTGGCATCTGAACTAGCCAGGTACAAAACTAGCTTACCTGTAGTTACAAAATACTGAAATGTAATCACTGCCTTATAAATAAAAGCAGAATTTAATTGCTTGAGAACAGCCATTAACAGTCAGTACTTTCATTTACAGGCTTCAAGATAAATTTTAGGGGAATGTGAAGTGCTGGGCACTCTAACCTCCTGTAAATGATTTGCTTAGGCTAATATTTATCTGTACCATTTCTGTGCTATGTTTTTAAATTTCATAAACATGTTTAAAAGTCTCTCTAAAAGTGCTAGTGTACACTTACTCAGATGCTAGTGTTAGTGTACTGTATTTGTACATTATCCAATGAAACATCTTGAAATTGGGTATTTGAGAGTTTATTGGGGAAGAGGGGAACAAACCTAAATGATTCCTTCAGCGTTCAGTGTGGATGGTAGCAACTATTTTTTTTATACTATTGTTTGAATTATGAGAACAATATAATTCCATGCTGCTTACTCTGGTAATTCAGGAAGTGAACCTTAGTGACTTACTCAGATCGGTTTATGTTAATTTTTACTGTTCTGCTCAGTCCTCGGTGTGAACATTTATGAAGGTGAGCAGGATTTCTTACATGGATAAACCAGGCTGTCATTCTGCTTTGAAAAATACTTTGTAAAAGGTGAGAATTTCAAAATGTCAAACTGAAAAAAATAAAAGCTGTAGATTCACTGCTAAGTCCTTTTCGAGATACGTAGCTTTAAAAAGACCCGCATCAGCTCTGAAATTAAAGTCATGCTTCTTATTAATTATATATTAAAGGTTGGCTCAGAGAACAAGCTCTTACATGATCCTGGTGCCGTCAGGTGTTACCAGCATGCTGACATCCCCCAGTCTGTAGGGGAGCTGTGTTGTAAGCTCTAGCTCAGTTGAGCTTGCATTGCCAATTAGTATAGTGGGCTTTGTAGAGCCTGCTTCTTAAGAATTCTGCTCCAGAAGAGATTAACAACTAGCTAAAGTATGCTTTCATCTGCTTTTTTTAAATGCCCATATTCAATGATGGGTTGTTTTTGGAGGTACACATGTAGAAGCACACAGGGCTGTTTTACCCTAAAACATCAGTTTGCCATTTACTTATTTTTTTCCACCAGTTTCATTTTGCAACCCAGTAGGGTTTGCTTATATTTACATGAACTCTGATTTTACCTAATGCTGTCTCTAACTTGAGTCTAATGTTGCTTATCCAAAACACCAGCTCTGGTTATTAGTTTCTCCAAATGCCTTTTTGCTGAACATCTGTCTATACAGCTGGGTTCTGGCTTGTCCATAGGCGTTCATTTTTCAGAAGGCAAGGGAGATCAACCTGAAGAATACTTGTACGTTAAGCACTGAAAACTACAGTGACTAGATAGTATTTGTAGAGAGTAGAAATACTTTTGCACCATTCCTGAAGTGAGTCAGTTGAATTTTGAACTCTTTCCAACCTTTAACTAGGTGTCGCCTTTAATTTGATGTGAATGATTTCACTTGTTTTGAAAAATGATGGTATCTTGAGTAGATTCTTTAGCAAGAATGGTTAAATTTAGGTAATACTCAAGTTTATAAACCCACCTCAGTCGTTGTTGGTTACCACCAAAATGGACATTTCTATAAAAAATTGTGCAGTCATCAAGATTCTGAGGTCTCTAAAGAAATATTGATGGAACAAAAAACATCTGGAGTTGCAGGCAAGGCTGTATTTCTTTATCACAATGGTGTTCTTTATCACAGTTTTGTTGGTTAGCTTTGAAAACTGGAAAGCAAGATCTTCTCAGCTGGGACACATCAAACTCCTTCTGTAAATTCACTGGTGGAGTGTTTATTCAGACTTGATGTCAGACATTAAGTGGTACAGCCAGTCAGCTGATGTGTAATGGTGACTGAGAAAAAGCTGCTGTACTGAAAAATGCTTAGAAACTTGCACTGAGTCAATGTTTTATGCATTTTAGTTAAACATACTTTATCAGGGTTGCTAGCTGGAGGAATAACTGACTGCTTTGTGGCTCACAGCGTGTCGTGTTTCAGCACCAACACTAACTGGGCTTGTGTGTGTTTGTGTGCTTCCCAGATGAATCAGCAAATGGCTGGAATGAACCTCAGCAGTTCCAGCAATGTGATGGGCTTTGGCCAGCCCCCCAGCACAGCAGCAGGATGGACTGGAAGCTCCTCTGGTCAGACTCTCAGCACACAGCTGTGGAAATGAAAGTTGCGACAGAAGTCTCACCCAGAACAGCCACCTAACATTCCTTGTTCAAATGCATTTACTTTCACTGTTCCTTCCATGTACATACTCCTTTTCTTTTCCCCCCAGCTGTTCAGATTAAGAATATAACTGACTGACCGTGTTGTGGTCTATATTGATTTAAATTTGATGTAGTGAAAAGCAGATCAAGAATACATTTATACATCAGTGGCAGCATTTTCATACAATCCATATGATTTCATAGACCATGTATTTAAGAAGCTGCTTAACCACATACTGATTTTTTTCCCCTCAAAATTCTAGATCAAATGTTTGCATATAAGGGACGTAGCTATCATGTTAGTAATATCCAAAAATATGAACCCTGCCCCCC
>JAOEHY010033930.1:8584-54546 GCA_025447955.1 Psilopsiagon aurifrons | reverse complement strand
CCAGTAACTGAGGTATAACACAAACCACTGCTGCTACCACCAATAATAATAATGATAAGGGAAATAACAAGGGAATAGAATACAACCACTCACCACCTGCCAACCAATACGCAGCCTGACCTGAGCAGTGATATAACCCTTGCGGGTAACTGCCCCCAGTTTATATACTGGGCACAATGTGCTGCGGTATGGAACACCTCTTTGGTCAGTTTGGGTCAGGTGTCCTGTCTCTGCTTCATCCCGGCTTCTCCTCCTCCCTGGCAGAGCCTGAGACTCAGAAAGTCCTTGGTCGGACTAAATATTACTGAGCAGCAACTAAAAACATCGGTGTTAGCGCTGTTCCCAGGCCAAAAGTCAAAAAACACAGCACTGCACCAGCTACTAAGAAGGAGAAAAAATGACTGCTAATGCTGAACCCAGGACTCTAGTAAAGGATTACAGAGCATTCCCCAGGTACAGAGGCTTCTGAGGCACAAACCTGTTGCAGTTTTATGAAGGACTCCCCAGAGATAAGACAGCTCTGAAAAGAAGAAAGGAAACTACAACAGAAAATGCAGAAAAGATGGTTTTCTCCAGGAGTGTGTCTGTGCAGGCAATTGCCAAGCAAGGCTAGAAAGGATGGTAGAAATGCTTCCATTCCAACACCTAAATGTTTCATTATAGCTGGAGCACTGGCAACAGTCACAGCTGAAGCTCTCCAGGTGCTTCTGGTTCTGAGTTCTGAAAAGGTTTTGCAGTTACATGTAATTAAATCAAACCTTCACCCTGGAGCTGATATTTTCCAGGTTTGGTCTCTGTTTCCCAATAAAAATAGTTTCATTTGTTTATTTCTGGGTAAAAATGGTTTAGCCATTTCTGTAAGTGGAAAGAATCAAGAGGAAAAACACACTCTTGCCCTGATCCTAAAGGCTTGCTTTTTTTTTATTTTTAAACTTCTCAGTCTTTGGCTTGAACAAGAGGCTTTGACTAGGGCAGAAGTATTAAATAAAGCTCCTACATATGCACAGTTTTTGAACAGAAGCACCAAATAATTCTTCAAGGAAAGAATGAGGAAAGAAAGAGAAGCAATATCCTTCTTGGAAAGCAAGTATGTGATAAGATGAGAGACTAAAACAGCTTTGTCTATTTTTGTAAGCACTTCTAATAAAAACACAGAGCACTGAAAGAGGAAGGTGATATAGGTGAGAATGAACAAAACAGTGGAACTGAGAACTATCAAAGCTCATATGCACCAGGAGCAGTGGGATGCACAAAGAAACGTGAAGTGCAAATGTTCCATTTTACAGCCCTATGAGCTCCCACCTTCTTCTCTGTACAACAGCAATATCAGTCTTCATTTTAAACTTTTCACCCAGATCCCTGCTGAGTGCTGCACCCCAGTAAAGCTCCTACTAGAACTTATCTGAGAAAAGTGCCAAGAAGGAAAACAAGGATCAGGCTGCTGTAAACATAGACAAACTAGAGGCAAAATGAGCAGGATGAGGTCCCTTTACTCAGTACTCTCCATTACCATCAGTTCCATTTTCTGAAAACTCAGAGAATAACATGTTAACCTCAGCTTCAGTCTCCTCTCCAAAAGGGAGAAATCAAAGTTCAGGATCATAAAACCTAACTGTGTAAGACCATGGGACAACAGGGCACAAGCACTGAGTATAAAGAGGCAAGGGATCACATGGTGCTTGTAAGGGGGGCTGATGCCAACCTGATGAAGTTTAACCATGACAAGAGCAAGGTCCTACGTGTGGGTCGGAGCAATCCCAGGCACAACTACAGGCTGGGCAGAGAAGACACTGAGAGCAGCCCTGTGGAGAAGGACTTGGGGGTGTTGGTTGATGGAAAAATGAATATGAGCCGGCTTCAGTGTGTGCTTGCAGCCCAGAAAGCCAACCGTACCCTGGGTGGCATTAAAAGGAGCATGACCAGCAGGTCGGGGGAGGTGATCCTGCCCCTCTACTCTGCTCTTGTGAGACCTCACTTGGAGTATTGTGTGCAGTTCTGGTGTCCTCAACATAAAAAGGACATGCAACTGTTGCAACAAGTCCAGAGGCTGGTCACTAAGATGATCATGGGACTGGAGCACCTCTTGTATGAAGATAGGATGTGAAAGTTGGGGCTGTTCAGCCTGGAGAAGAGAAGGCTGTGTGGAGACCTCGTAGCAGCCTTCCTGTATCTGAAGGGGGCCTGTAGGGATGCTGGGGAGGGACTCTTCATTAGGGACTGTAGTGAAAGGACAAGGAGTAACGGGTTCAAACTTAAACAGGGGAAGTTTAGATTGGATATGTGGAAGAAATTCTTTAAGGGTGCTGAGGCACTGGAATGGGTTGTTCAGGGAAGTTGTGAATGCTCCATCCCTGGCAGTGTTCAAGGCCAGGCTGGACATAGCCTTGGGTGATACGGTTTAGTGGAAAGTGTCCCTGCCCATGGCAGGGGGGTTGGAACTACATGATCTTAAGGTCCTTTCCAACCCTGACTATTCTATGATTCCATGATTCTATATATAAATACAAAATGAAGAAACAGAAGGGTTAGAGGGGAAGTGAACTATGGCACACAAACATCAGAACAAAGACAAAAGAGTATCCCACCTGCACAGGCTTCCAAGGTACAATTGGAGGGGTTAATGCAGCAGTGTAGAATGATTCAGGGTCATAATGTCCTGTCAGAGCACTGATATTCCATAAAAAGCACTCCTTGGCTTTGGACAATGGCAAAAGCCAGGTTGCTTTCCCAGATTCGTTCTCCAAAATCCTACTAGTGGGAAGCTGAGGCGTGCGAGGGAATTCCACCTCTTCTGCAAGCAGCATAGCTACTCTCTCTTGGATTCTTTTGCGGACTTTCTCTGGGTCCTGAAGCAGTAATGGTGGAGGTGCAGTTGGGCCTCTTTTACGCCGTTTTTTCTCTTTAAAAAGAAAAGGAAGAGGAACCCAAATAAATAAACAGCTGAACACAGAAGACAGAGGAGCTGAGCATGCGGCTCCTTTAAGCACTGTAGTCAGTGATGGCCAAAAGACAGCTAGAAGCTGCATGCAACTCTTTGGATTACTGCAGGTAATCTGAAGCCTCACATCATCCTTGTAGAAGAAATAACTCCAGAAAAGACTGACTCCAGTTTACACTGCTCTGCTGCCACTGTTCATACTGCTGGGAGCTGTCAGATCTCCACAAAATCTGATCATTATGAAAACAACTGATATTGATGCAGTCTACCTCCCAGCCTCACGGCACGGTGCCTGTATGCCAGCACTATGCAGTAAAGTAAGAGAAACCCACCAACAAATCCATGAAGGACTCTGTTCTTCTCTACTGATGTCAAACCACAGCTCAAACAAACAATGAGCAGTTCAAAAATCCTGTGTCTTACTACCTTTGCCTTGCTAATGCCCATCCCCAAAATCCAGCTGGGAGTACTTATTGGCAGGAAGAGACCTGAGCAGGATCATGAAAAGTGAAGTCTCCCCTTCATATGCAGCACTTGGCACTCTTCCCTAGCAATTGTCTTCCTTTCTATACCTTTCTGCACACTGAAGCAGCGAAGCACATGCCAATATATGTAGTGTACACATATGCCCATTATGGAAAGAAAACAAGAGGTAAGGCTGAAATAGCTGCATTAATCCAGGTTGTAGCAGGATGAATAGGAAAAAATTAACTGCAGGAGAAATAACAACAATCTTTTAATGTTATTACTTTTCACGTCCATGGTTTACAAAAACCAAGTGCTTATCTTAAGAATATTTCATAGATTCAAACCAATCAAACTGAAAAAAAAAAAAAAAAGCATTGTATTCATAAGGGATTTCACTAAAACCCGTGGACATCTTGCAGCCTTTCTTGACTGTGTGTGGATACTGCGTATTGTTGAAGCTCTAACAGCTTAAATAAAACTGAAACAGGGCTGTCATCCCTCCTATGCCCCACAGATATAGGAAGAGCAGGCTGGATTACGTTCCTCCTCCACTAACACAGCCTTTAATGCTAACTCACTTTAACTCATACCTGATCCTGGCTTCCATTTGATTGGCAAAGCAGCCACTGGTTTCACGTCTGTCACTGATTTTGCTCGTTCCTGCTTTTCTTGCTCCAACAGAGAGCGTGACATTGCCATAGCAACCAGAAAATCTTCATCCTTTGTCTCCATTTTGGCCCTCTTATGCGTTTTCTTTGAAGCCTCTTTGGAGAAGCCTTTTCGCTTTGACCTGCTTGGTTGATTGCTGAAATACAGGAATGCAGCGGGAAACCCAAGTTAACATGGCTGGATCCAAGACAAGAAATACTGAGCACTCCAGACCAGCTGCTCTACTTGATCAGAGAGACTCCTATATCAAGGATAATGAAAATCTATTCAGTACCTTCTTCCCTAGAGTGAGCAAAGGATTTCTTCTCATCCATGGAACTTAAAAGCAATTTAGAGAAAGTCTTATTCTGAACAGATAAGCACAAGCTCACAGCACTGATACAAGCATCCTCTACCTCTACCTTGAATGTTTTTTTTGTACCAAAGGGGAAAAAACAAGTTGAAGCAGGGTAAAACCAAGGTCACCAGAAAATGCTTTCCCGCTCTTCTGCTTCCACAGGAAATGGCCCTTCCTCAGCACAAAAGGCCTTAGGAGCCCTTCTACAAATTCAGCCAGGCACCACTTGCTGCATTCTTGGATTTGATTCTGATCAAATCCAAGAAAGCAGATGCAGCTCTGTACTGAGCACATCTCAAAACATCACATCTGTTTCCTCTTTGGCTTGGGGTGTAAAGCACATACATCCAACATAGCCACAAGCAGAATAGCTGAGGCATTGGCATGACAGATGCTTAGGAGACTGCATGCTTGCACTGTGTGGTTTGCTTAATAAGCTCAAATACACCATTCAGCTTTACTGCAATAACCTCCTCACAGAGCACAAATAATTCTGACAAACCAGTGTAAGATCATTTACTCCCCATGCTGCTCCTGCCTGCTGACTTTTACAGTCACCCACCACCTGGCTACTTATAAAGGAAAGCAAGATGATTTCTCCAACTACCTACCACATTTCTCTTTACGTGGTACTGGGTCATGACTCTACTTGACCTTCTTTGAACTTGGAGCCCACCCAATGTGGAAATCTGCCTTGCTTCTACTGCTCATCCTGAGGAGCACAGGTTCAGTGTTTCTCAGGACAGGGAAAGTAACCATCATCTTTTATTTTCACTAGCTTACCTGGGACACTGAAGAGGTGCCTCACCAAGGGTGGAAACCTGCAACTGCACTGCCTGAAGCAGCATCTTGGAGGGCACGTCCATCTCGAAAGCACAGCGTTTCAGGTGACTGACTCGGCTCTGTGGGGTTTGGAACTGCTTCCCACAGATGGGACATTCAGGGACCAGTGGTTTGCTGGAGGATGACACCTGTGCTTCTTCCATCTCATCCAGACACCTGTGAGATGATGGTAAAACTTACCTCTGAAGACTTTAAAACTGTCCACACTAAGATTTAAACCATATTAAAGGAAGCACAATCATCTCCAATATTTGTAACTGTCAGAAATATCCCTTGATAACAAGAGACAAGAATTACATGCCCACCACTGTGATGAATATGACATGTAACAGTTATATAGATATTATTGCCTCAGAGTCATATTAGAAATATGGTGCTCAAAGCAAGTGCAGATAATAACCCTTTAACTTCATCGTGTGTCTATCACCTAATCCCTCTCTCTGCATTCATGTTAACATTCCAGCTTACAAACCACTGTTAAAAAATAGAATCACCTACCAAAGAAATCAGTCTTCCTCACCTAAAACAGGACTTCTTGTCCTTCTTACTACTTCTGTAGGCATGACCACATGCAGTGTCAAAAGCACAAATGTTTTCAAGTTGGACATCTCACTTGACGGTGTTTTATGTCACACAAAATGGAGCAGTTGAAATTAACACTCAAGAGTGCAGGATGACAAACTTCTAAGAATTTCTGGTAGGCCAAAACTATGTCTCCAAAGACATGTAAGGTGTGAACTCTTGGATATGCAGTGCCTACTATAAAAATCACTCCCTGATTAGGTAATGACACACATCACCTACACACAGAGGGCAGTGTTAAGAGACCATTCATCTGATGTACCAGGACTGGTGACTACTGGCTCACCACTGCATGTATCCACCTACAGCTTTACCTCTTGTGATGAAGACTGCTATCAGAAAATCCATTGCTAATGTAACTTTATAATCTCCTCATACCTGCTTAACAGTTCAGAAAGCAGACTTAATTTCCAAAAAGCATTTCTGACACACTGTCACTGTTTTACAACCTCTGTCCTCTCAAGCAGCAGTAAATATCTGAAGATACAAACAGCAATAACACCTCTAAAGCTAAAGGTGCAGACAATTCTAATGAATGTGAGTCACTTAATAATGTGATGTAGGATTGGACAAATTAAATCCCTCTGGCTTCTGGAGGAGCTCAAATTAAGAAATTACAATCATTCAAATGTGCCATTTCTGATACTCTCTCAACAGAGAAGAACAGAGTTTTAATTTACAAAGAGCTATCTGTACATAATATATTAACAGGTCTTGACATTTACCACTAAGGAAATTGTTAAATTAGGGCACTAATGTCAATTCAGTAATTTTTCTGAATTGCATCACCTTTCCCTCAGCAAACACAGTGACACATTAGCTGTCCTTACAAAATTAGCAAAATAAAGCAAACATTACTTTGTTGGCCAAAATCAGCAGATCTCTAAATCTGCAGCAGTGGGTCCTCATCAATTCTGATTCACAATTGCAGCTCCTCTGCCACACCGCCAATGAAAGAAGCACTGGCCTGACAACACCCATACAGAAGCCCTGCAGGGCAAGACAATCAGCCTCTGCTTTGAGATGAAAACGACTTGTTAATTCAAGCCATAAAGGTCAATGCCACTCTGCAGATTCCTCTGCTACCATGTTATTTAATGGCTAAACTGAGTGAGCAATCTGTGAGGCTAAGGGGGAAAGCATGTGGAAAGGACACATCGTGCTGGTCTTTCACCTGTTAACATGCTGCTCTCGTCGCTTTGTATTCATGGCTGAGAGATCCTTCTGACAGATCTGACAAAAAAACAAGCCTGCATCTTCTAGGCTTGCCAGGGCTTCCTCTCTGGTTTCTTGCTGAAGTGCTAAAGCCAGAGCACCATCATGTTCCATGGAGGGAAGATGGTGGATATCTGGCAAAGAAAGGAGAGATTATCTTAGAAAAATGAGAATCCGGTATGAAAGGCAAGGAGCTGTTGAACTTATTTATCAGTTCATTAAACTAATGTTCATTATTAGTTCATTACATTAGACATAAAAATTAATTACAATCTTTCTCTTGTATCTTCACACCTGACCTCTCACAAGGACATGTACAAAATGCCCTCTTTAAATGCTACAAGACTGCACTTGCCAAGGGGCAGGAGGTGGCAACATGTTCACAGAACATCACATGTCAGAGCCAAGTGAAGGGCAAGTTTTGGCTAAAGTTTCTGGGGACAACATGGCATCTTATATGTTACATATTAAAACACAGCAGATTGTCCATACAGAATCAACAGGGCCTTGACTTATAGAGAATGAAACAAGAGTAAAATGGCAGTGAATTCAGTTCATCCGCATAGAACATATTACCTTACAGAGTGCTTGGAGATCTACCAAAGATGTGGGCTACCTAAGAGTCATATTTACCAAACAGCTGCCTAATGCTGTCCTAAGGGAAGGAAAACAAAGTTCACTGATCCTGTTGGAATTTCAGCCTGTTTCCAAGAAGACAATTATCCCTCTGGAATCTAAAGTGAGGTTAATTCAGCCTCAGAGAAGAGCTGGGAGAAAAGCATGTACTGTCCTTTAACAACAGAGAAAGAAGGATTTCTCAGCAGTCTTGAGTGATTTATTCAGTGCTGTACACTGAGCCATTAGGCTGGCTGGGAACAAGGCCCAGGAATCTGGACTGCTTCTTGTGCAACCATGCTCCCCAGCCCACAACTCTTCTTGCATGTACCAGAGCTAACAGGAGAAACGTACCATCCTCTAGTGGGTTCTGCTCCTTGCTTTCATCAGGGAAACCTCCATTGGCTACAAACTTTGGCAAACCATCGTCTGTGCTGTGTTTTAGCTGCTCAGGTGCCACTCTCTTGAACTGCTGCATTCTCTCCACTACCAGCTCTGCCACCCGCATCTTCGACCCTGCAAGTGGTGGTACCTTTGAGGTGGGTGTAGAGCAGATCCCCGGCTGTGTAGCAGGATAGAAGGATAACGTAGTCTGGGAACAGCCACGCAGAGTATTTACTACAGGGAGAAAAGCGCCAGAGCTTTACCAGTCAGTTTTGAAGATAAAGCCAAGCTGCCCAGAGAGCTGCTAAGAAGCTTTCCTCAACAGCAGCCTAAGCCAGGCTACTTTGCAACAACCATTCTTAAATAAAGAAGTGAACAATTTGGTTTGCTGCTACGTGAGTTTATACTTGATAACCACAGTAACTGTATCAGGCTTCTGTGCTACAGTGAAGTTTAGATATTGCTACACCCCTTTTAGAGGAAGGCCCAGAAATCCCTTATACTGGGCTGCATCACAAGCAGCGTGATCAGCAAGTCAAGGGAGGTGATTCTCTAGTCCACTCTCACGACACCCCACCTGGAGTACTGTGTTCAGCTCTGGGGCTACCAATATAAGGATATAGACTTGCTGGAGCAAGTGCAGAGGACTTGTGTAGATGGAACACAAGGATCAAGCCTGCTTCGATCAGTGCTGCTGTATGTTCCCTCCAGGTGCACTTCTGAAGACCTCCCCTGAGTCTTTTCCCTCCCAATCTATTTTCCATCTAAACAGTTTTGGTTTACTCACCTGAGAGAGTCCTCTGGCTACACTCACTGGTTACTGGACTTGGCTGGCTGGCAGAGAGAGGGTTTCTCTTTCCATCCCCTTGTACAGTCTCACCACCATTACAGGCCACAGCATCACCATCTTCTTTGTGCACCAATGTTTGCTCCTTTGGTTCGAAATCTTGAGGCAAGTATGTCTCCTTCACAGCTGGTAAGCCACTATGGTTTTGATGCTTAACAGCAGCTTTGCCTCTTCTTAATTTGCTTCTTGCTGCAGTGCTCTTTGAGCTGTTCTGAGCCCTTTTTGCTGCCTCTGTATGGCCAGCTTTTTTCTTCCCTCTACCCAAAATACTTGCCCACAACTCTTTAAAATCATTGTCCTGTTCATCCATTAGCCTGCAGGTTCCAGAAACACTGTGGCCTAAGGACACTGTGACGACTGGAAGGCAGGGGGAGATACCAGAATCAGTTCATCATCTGTAACCTGCGATCTTCACCAATTCCCCTCCACCACGAAATGTCCATTCTCCAGATTTCAATGAGGTCAACAGAGTGGGCACTTCTGCCCTGTTCTGACAGCTCATTCTTCCACAGTTAATTCACAGCCATTTAGTAGAGCACATTCTCCACAGACCCCACCTGCTTTCACAAGTTAAGCACCTCAGTTTGTGCAGAGCATGCCCAGAAGCTTCCTGATGTGCTACACTGCTTCAGAAAGACACTTAAAAAGCCCTTAAAGAAGGAAAAAAGGTGGTTATGTAGGATGGTATATGCAGATGCAGTGGGGGACAGGCTGGTGTAGAACTCTGAAGGAGGAAAGGACTTGTATAAAATAGTATGATTAGAAAAAGCAAGTACTGACCCAAAACAGCATCCCTATAATTGTACTACAGACATGCAGAAGCTACGTGAGGAAAGAAGAGAAAGCTTTCAAAACAGGTATCTGATACTGGATAGGCTTTTGTCTTGGAGCTCAGGATTTGAGACTGTCCCTTTTTTATAGGCATTCATAATTACATTTATGTAACACAAGACCAGCAAATGGAGTGGGGAGAAAAAAGCAAGTCCTTCACATCAAGCAGCTATTCTAGAGTGTAAAATTCTGCTTTGCAACACCACAGCTTTAAAGAGAAGAGACCGACCTCATTCTGAGAAGCAAATAAAGTCAGTTTCTGGCATTCCAAAAGGGTTTCTGGGACAGGTCTGAGAACAATTCTATCAAATATGTTCCTTCTTTCTCTTCTGTTACCTCCATTCCCGTTCACCTTCAGGATTAGCTCTCCTGCTAACTAATACTGAACTCGTCCTCCAAGTACTCAATAAACCATGGCACTGACCACGTTTTACAAACTGCTGTCAAATACACAAGGTAAACAGACTAAACAAATGGTATTTTTAAAGGAGTTTCTTTACCTTTTCAGCTACAGTAAGAACAGCAGAACTAGCTAGGGGTTACTTGGAACAGCACTGGGTACAATGTCCAGATGGAAATGCCATCGACCCCCCAGGCAATATTAAAACTAGATCTCTATTCTTAGATATTTTGATTGTCCTCTTCTTCCTAGTCCTAAGTTCACTCTGGTTCTGGCTGTTTTAACAGAGGTTTTATATTGCTCCCAAAACCTATTTCTTTCAAGCCTAAACCAGAGTGTTTCACTTGGAATGGCAGCAGCTGTGGTTCAGTTTCTGCAGTAAAGCTCCAAGCACAGAAAGCCTCAAAAAACAGGAAAAACACATGCGAGATTGTTTTCTCAAATGGCTTGGCTGCAGACATGCAAGGCTGAGAAATGCTGGTTACACACTTTCATGGGTCAGCCTTTCCTATAAGCACTTACAGATGTTAATGGATTTATTTATTTTAAACTCAAGCTCCCAAACCAGCAGAAGATTTTGCTGTGAATCTTGGAGTCATTTCCTCTTAGAGAGAAACTGAAGTTTTAGGCAGCCAGTTCAGAAATTTAGTTTTCCTGGTCAGAATCTTGGTGTAGTTATCACTGTAAATTTACCATTTTCTTCTAAGTAGGAGACAGCATGTACAGAAAAACAGAATCTTACATCCTTCACGGCTTTAAATACCTCTCACAGATGGATTTGTACTGGTATATTATTTATGGTGAGCTCCTGATATTAAACTTTAAAACAGATCAGTGCTTTTGCATTTGCAGTCAATGTTTAGTGCCCCAGGTAGACCAAATTAGACATACAAATGATGCAAAACTAAGAATGTATCTGTCCTACTCCTCCCTTTCCAGACCTTTATTTACAGGCTCCTGCTCTGTTCAACATCTGTATTTCTGATGCTGCTGCTACTGGTGCACCCAACAGCCAGCCTTGGCATCAGTTTGTAGAGCTTGCAAAGAAAAGGCTTGAAAAGTAGCTTGTTTCAGTAGAGTATCTGATTCATTTTGGAAGATTTTAGGACTCAACAAATCACAAAGCTGGTAAAATAAAATAAACAGCACCACTTACCTATCAACTCAGATGCCAAATACATAGCCCAACTGTGCGCTTCAAGTAAATGTGGATCAGTGAAATCCTACAAAGCAGTACCAGTAAGAATGAAAGATGAAACCTGGAAAACGGAAGGAAAAGGCTAGGTTTAGAGTATTCTGTATTGACTGCTCTTTTTGATCGAGTTCCAAGTTGCAGGGGGAAGGAGACAGCTCTAATGGTGCTAAGTTCTGCCACTTCCACTGACTCACGTACCTGAACTATGCAAGTTAAGACACATTGCTCAGGTGAGCATCACTAGCAGCATCACTAGTGAGCATCACTGCAGCCACTGCAGAGAAAGCCCAGAACCCTTCAGAAGGCAGAGCAGATCAGACAGACTGGATAGGGTTCCTCAGAACTTTGTCTGAGCCCATAGCTGACCCCAATTTGAGCAGGACACTAGACTAGAGACCTCCAGAGTCACTTTCAGCCTGAGTTATCTCATCATGCTACGAACAGTCCATCCTTGCTTTTTCCACTGGGACTAATTTTGTTTCCTGGTAATTTTCTTTAAACCAGAACCACAGCAGTTAATTCCTACAGAAATCCATCAATGTTACTATCATAACTCTCTGGCCACACAACACCCTCAGCTTTTTGATCCTGCCACTTTCAGGCTCACAGGGATCTACTGAATTGAGTTCTCTGGTTTAGCTGAAAAAAATCCAGGAGGAAGTATCGAGAAAGTATCCCTTTTCATCAGTCCTGTTTGCTTCCTTTGTACTTGACTGTCTTCTGTTGAAGTGAAAGGAGGATGCACAAAAGCACAAAATGTAATCAGTTCTAAGTAAGGTTAAGTCTGATGGCTTTGTAATGGGGGTGCTTGAAGGTAGTTTTAGGTCCTTGGGACCTTAGTACAAGAAATGTAAGAATAAAATAGAAAAACAGGACCTAGGGTTGGGCACAGTTAAACAGGCTGATGGGTGGAGGGGCAGGATGATTGCTATGTTAATGAACCCATTAAGTTGGTGTAAACATCTACTGGGGAATATTGGCGACTAGCAAATGTCCAGGATGGGAGCAGGTAAGCTATCTGATAAGTAGCAGGTCAGAAAGATTCTTATGTTTGTTGTGTTACTCAAGCTGGTGCCAGACGTGATGAAGATTGTTGGAAGAAGTAAATGACTCTGAAAGACCACCATCACATTTTGAATGTATGCGGGAAACTTTCTGGAAAATTATGTAATTCTTGTGTAGCCTCATGTATGCCTAGACGACTATATAAAGATGGCCTGTGTGGCAATACGGAGACGCACGTTAGGAGGAGCCATCCCCCGTGCCTCCCGGCGCTGCAATAAAGAATACCTGCTTGTCAACTAGAAAAGTTCGTTGGCGAGTTTGTTCCTGGAGTTTTCTCCGAATCAAAAGACGACAAAAGTTCCGAATCTCTTTAGACCACTCAGTATCTTATTAAACTGTATGTATCACATCTTCCAGTGTCTGTGTTCTAAAAGAGTCCCAGATTCTTAAGAGAATCCTTCCTGGCCCCATACCATCTCCAACAGTATTTCCCAAACCCACTTCACCCTCCATTGCTTTATCTGAGACGCACTGACTAGTACTACAGACAGCAGACTGCTGATACTGCTGCTGAAGTAGTTTTGTACTGTTCACATTCCCTCCCCATTGAGGCCTTGCTGATCCTAATATCATCTTTGCTTTGTTTTGAATGCATCTGCTTGCTGAGCAAAGGTTTTACCTGAACAAAGACAAAGACACACAGGGCTCTTTCAGTATCTGGTATCATTAAGGTGTTCCATATGATTTATCCCACCTCCATGCTCCGCTTTACACTCCTCCATGCTAAGTTCATGGTCCATGATGCATGTTACCTAAAGGTTGCAGCCTCCTGGAACCACTTCTGCTCTCAACAGAGCTGAAAAAGCTGTGTCACTGCCCAGTGCGACCACCAGGCACATGCTGAGGTTCATTCAGAATGAACCCATAGATGCTCTTTGCTACTTTTCAGCCAGTTTCCTCTCTCATATCATTTACCATTCACAATACCATTTACCATTTTTATCTCTTTCCTCTTTTCAAAGGATTTCTGAGCAAGCTACATGAATCCATTCTTTATTTCCTGATTTGTTGACAAATTCAAAGAACTCCATTAGACCATGGCAAAACAGTCTACTGGAGAAACAAGACTATCATATTGACAAGATGCTATCAGGTTAAAAATACATGAGGTTAGGTACCTATAAACAACTTTATGATCATTTCAATTGGTTTAATAGGTATATATAAAAGACTTAACTGCCTTGTAATTACTCAGTTCAATTGCAAAATCCTTCTTAAAAACAAAACAAAAAAAAACCCAAACAGCAAAACCGAAACAGGTAAAACATCTGCTACCCTGCCACCTTTCAGAGCAGATTCTCTTTTAACAATGGAAAGCATATTTCTTTCAACAGTCCACAACTTGACTCTCTTCTGAGCTCTCAAATATACACCATCTGGGCCTATTCACTTGCTGTTTTAGACTACTTGTTCCAGGAACAATTCTCCTGCCATTTGAGCTTCCAAGAATATGTCATCATTATGGCTAGAATGCTGTTGATCAATGCTAGGCAGGCCTCAACAACTTGTACCCAGCAGTTATCTTCTCCCCTCTTGACCCCCTCACTGGTGCCTCAGTACATATTGTCCTCAATTACTCATCTCTAAAGAAAGGCAGACTCTATACCTTCAAAAGAGGGAAATGCCACGCTACCTTGGGAGCAATTTCCTGGTTTTCACAAGAAATGCCAGGACAAGTGGGATTATTTAACACTAGAAAGCAAGGCAAAAAGTAACTTTTGCTTTCATACATACCATTTCCTTGTGGTGAAAGGACAAATTACCCTATCCTGCAGACAAATCCTCTCCCCCCACCTCCTGGCTGGTGACACAGCCCAGCAGGCAGCTGCATTTCTAACTGGCTGTAGGAAGACCCAGTGCTGAGTCTGCAGCACCTGTCTCCTCCACGCAGGAAACACGAAGCAAGGCCATGTTTGTGTGATAGGCAGTGGGTTGCTGCAGGAAGGGTGGCACCTTTCTTGTCAGGAGCACCTTTCTCCTGCTTCCTCAACCAGCAAGAACAACATAGGAGTGGTCTTGACAGTCTTGTAAGGCTGGCCAGAATGTAACGGAAAGCCAAAAAATGGGATCAAAGTGACTGATATCACATCAGTCCTCAGAAATCAGTTAACTGCCATGGCCTACATGAACCTGGGATGCTAATACAAGTGGTGACAGGGACATGATGATGGGATGCAAGCTGCTGCGCTGGCACTAATAGTATTATTGCCCTCCTCTTTTTGTGGCCTACACATCTGAAGGTTGCTAGCAAAACTTTCAATCAAGCCAGCCCAAGCACTGCAAAGGGGAAGAATTTCTGTAGTGTTTGTTCAGGAAACCACACGAGAAGGCAATCCCTAGGGATTCTTCCAGGCCAAATCCTGTAACAAAAAAATCTCCCCACAGGTTCCTAATGGAGAAGAACTTACATGTCAATGGTATAACTTCTGAAAATGCACATTATCCTCCATACTTTTAGAGACTCCTCACTACAGTCTGTTCTCTCCAGGTTCCTGCACTAACCAACACCTTTAGTGCCAACACTACTCTGCAAAGACACAGCATCAGACCTGTACAGCGCAGGGTCAGTGTGTTTAAAGAAGTGCAAATAAATGTACACTGAAGACAGCAGCCCTTGTCCTGTGAGGAGAGAGCAAATGTAAGTATGGAAAAGGAATACAAAGTCAGGCACCAGCCTTCATGTCCTGGTCTCTGATGGCCTTCCTGTGCCAGGAAAGGATGACAAAACCAGACAAGGAAAATAGGAAATGACAAATTAACTCAAGTCTGTATAAGCAAGGAAATGATAGCTGGAAAATCATCATCAGATTCTAAGGAGCAATCTTAGCACTGACCAGTATCAATGTCTACCTGACACTATGCACTTCCATAACCTGATATTCCATCAGAGTACCATGCGCCCATTTATTTTCCAGACTATCCTCCCCCTGCTAGTAACTTGTACATACAGCAAAGTATTTCATAGTCAGTAAAAAAATTTATCATATTCCAGGCATGAATTTTAAAACACTACTTACATGACAAAATGTCCCTTTCAAACACTGTAGAGACCAACCTTACTTCATAAAGAACTCCACTGAAAGAGAAAAATCTTTACTTTCTACCTTCTCTGGAAAGATAAAGGGGAAGTGATATAAAAATAAAAACTAACGGTTGCTCAGGTGCAAATGCTCATGGTTTTTATGCAAACACAGTACCATTCAGATCAGAAATACATGCAGCTGGTGTTTCAAAAATGCTTGTTTGATTTGACTGAAAACAACAAGAAATTACTAATTTAAACAGAAAAATACAATTGAGAATTAAGGACTGAATAAAAACATTACAGAAGAGGCCAATAAGAGAACAATGCTTCTCAAAACCTAACTTGGGTTTCAGAGAAAGAAATCAGAGTAATAATAAAAACAAATATATAAAATAACAGCATGGTAAGGGAATGGGATAGCATTGAACATAAGCAATGGATTTTATTAACACAAGAAGGAGGTAAAATTACCTAAGATTATTTATCTGGACAGAAAAGTTAAAGACTTTCCAAAAGATCTTTTGGTATGTATCAAAACCAAAAAGAAAAAACCACCAAGGCCACTCGATCATTATAAAACAAACTGTAGAACTGTTAGTACTGGGAATATGAAATATTCTTACAATATCCAACCCACAATGTAGTAGCCTATTCTAAGAGCAATCCAAAGCATACTGAAAAGCAGCTATTGAAGGTGTTTCTGTAAACAGAACTGTGTCATTTGCAAGTAGAAGTCACTGTGATTTTTCAAAAAGGACAATTAGGGAAGTAAACACCCATCTTTCAGACTGAGATCAACATCAGACTCTTGAAAAAAATGGCTTATATGGGAATTGATGAGTAAGGATGGATAGTAAAATTAATACTGATCAACACAGCTTTATGAAACCCAAGATCTCCTACGTTAAGCTAATGCATTTCTAATGAGACCTCTATGTGTTAATACAGGTGTAATCTCTTTGTAAACCATTAAAGAAGTATCAAAGGACAAAATGATTAATTAAAAGCATACAAAATCAATACAACACATTTAGAATTATTAAAATGTACTAGGTAAGTTTCAAAATGCAACTGCAAACAGCAGTTGATGCATTGAGGGCATTATGTTTGTTGCAGCATCCCACAGGGATTACCTCTCCTCCTATCTTGTTTTTCTATTATTTAGACTTAGGAAATGAGTTGGAAGAGACATAAATCACCACTGATCAAGTCGTCTGGTCATGCAGAGGAGGGAACTATTAAAGTTGATGACAGAGAGGCAGACTGATGCAAGCCACTTCATAAACCACTGCAAATCTCAATAAAAAGTCCCGGATTTTGGACAAAGCCATACTTACAGGATAGGTAAATCTACACTGGGAAACAACTACAAAGGAGTTCGGAGTCTGGACAGATGTTGGAACACTGGCAGGCCCCTATGGGAGTCTGCAGCCATATTGATACAAAAGGTTCTATATTTCTTGTAGTGGGTACATGTGAACACTATGGTGATATGGTTACACTGCACCTAAGGCATGATTCCTTCCAAGGAGGAAGCACTGCCCACAGCACACAGAGCCAGTGGCATACGGCTTAGGAACACGGCTGGTTCAGGCTGCCTTTTCAGTCATCAGTACACAACCTCACACAGCCATCGTTCTTCCACACAGACCACAACGTGACCTTGTCTCCGACATTTAACACCACTCTCATAAGGATAATTCTGACCATGCCAAAAAAATTCTATCATTGTGTGGATCAAGAATGGAGTAGTAAGCGTTATGGATTATGCAGTAAGAAAATCAACTGAGTAATTAATGAAGAAGTGAATATAAAGAAAAGTAAGAGCACTCCAGTGTTATAGATCCAAGCCATCTCCTTCCAAGAAGACAATATTATTCTAAAGGGCACATTCACTGTGTATCAGTTTTACTATTTTTTTTCCAAAAAGTGTATTGTCCGATTTATGATTATCATAACAAACCCAAATGTAGGGTGAAATTTAACACAGCATCTTGATTTTCCCACATTCTCTAAAATAGAAAGATGCTTGCATCGGAAAGGTGACCAAACTCATGGATTTCTAAATGTAAACTAATAATGTATCTTTAACACTAATGTTTCATTAATTTATAACAATTGATAACTTGCTGTCAGCTAAAATTACATACAAGAATGACAATAAAATACCCAACAAGCTATTTTGTGGACATGCTCCTTCATATTTCCATGCTGTCTTATCTGTTCTCCATACTCCAGTACCCATCATAAACACACTTTGTTCAACTATTCTGAAAATACATCTGTACATTCCTTCCTACTAAAACATCTTTTATTACCTTAGTTCCTTCACCTTCTCAATATCCAAATATATCGTTATCTAAAGACAGATTTCAGTGTTCTGAGAAACTCTGGTACCAAGCAGTGACCTCAGGGATGTGCAGATCTGTACGTCCATGGACTGCCATGATAATAGCAAGACATCAGCTCTCAGGCAATGATGTCAATCTCTTTCTGTCTAATTTTCAGAGAAAACTCTGGGCAAAAGCCTGGCCTACACCTGAGATCCCTGAAGCATAGTTTGGGTTGCATGAGTGTACAACAATGCGTCAAACATCCTGTCTAAACTGCTGTTTTCCACCATTTGACAGGTTCTTTTTCTGCAGAAAAAGGTGAATAAAAACTGACCCAGTGGGAAAAAAAAATGCTCAAAAGAACCTGAGGTCCATTTTCTTCCAAATATAAAGGCCATGGTAAATTTTTTTCCTGTTTCTGTCTCTGACACATGCATATAGTGTAATGCAACAAAATGACTTCTGCCTCTTCTGAAAACTATTTTAATCCAAACAGCAAAAACAAAGGGGAGAGCAGGGAGATGAAGAACAGGATTCTAAGCAGATATGAAAGCTACTCACCCAAGGGTCTCTTTTTCTCATCAAAACAGAGACTCTAGCTGGCCGGTGATTTTTTGAGTTTGTACAGAAACCAACAGACTGAGCACCAGTCAACATTTCTGCCTTTGGGCTCTACAAGATTCAAACTATTCAGTACAAATATCATATGTTTTTGCCCAGCAAATCTGTAATTTTCGCTTTATTTTAAACTAGCATGGTTAAAAGAAGCACCTGTGTATCTGCAGGACAAGGGACAAAGTGTTGTCAGCAAAACAGCCGGCACCCACTGTTTCCCGTCAAGGCAGAGGATTCCCCACACACTGATCCTCGGGCCCTCAAGCCTGGCAGAAAACAACAAAATTCCATGTTGTTTCATGAAGCAGCTGACAGACTCCTCATAGCACCACAGAGTGGTCAGGGTTGGAAGGGATCCTCAGAATGGCTTCCCTTTGTCACACTGCTGGAAATGAGTTTGCTTCCAGACTGGACCACAGAATCATAATGGTTGGGGTCGGAAAGGACCTTAAGCTCATTCAGTTCTAACCCCCTGCCATGGGCAGGGACACCTTCTACTAGAGCAGTTTCCTCCAAACTCCATCCAGCCTGGCCTTGAACACTGCCAGGGATGAGGCAGCAACAGCTTCTTTGGGTAACCTGCACCAAGTTGTTAATGAACCTTCCCAGCAGTCAATGCTTGCTACGCTCTGACACCCTCGCAATCAGCCCTTCCATTGAAGAACTCTGCCTCTATCACTGAGGTTTTGCTTTCGATGCCACGTTAGCATCAATGCTGCGCTTCACCGTACCGAGGAGAAGCAGCAGAGCAATGAGCTACTCATCCAAACCCAACCGGAGCCCCCTAACGCGCTGCTAACGCCCCGAGGTTTCTGCTGCCGGCGCTACCTGACGAGCCCCTGCGGACTCACGCCGGGGCTGACCTCGGGCCGCACACCCGGCAGTGCGGACGCCTGTGGCGGCCACGACAGCCGCCCCGCACGCAGAAGCGAGTCCCGCTCCTCAGAGGGCGCCGCCAGACCCACGGCTCAACACCACCAACGCCCCGCCAGCAGGTGGCGCAGGCGTCATGACGTCACGCCGCCCGCCCGCAGCTCACCCGCATCGCTGAGACGACTGTCCCGCCCGCCTGCCTGCATACCTGCCCGCCTGCGTGAGTGCGTGCCTGCCCGCCTACTTGCCCGCCCGCCTACTTGCCCGCCCGCCTGCCTGCCTGCCCGCCCGGCGCCGCCGCCACGTCCCGTCGCAGACCTCTGTGCCGCAGCACAGGCTCCAACCGCTCCTTGCGCCGAGCCGCCACGGCGGGGAGCCCCGGTGCTGACCTGCAGCGCATGCGCGGGCCGCCAAGCGCCGTCCTTGTCCCGTAACGGGCGCGGCGCGCATGCGCGAGGAGTACGTCCGCGGCCCGCCGGCAGAGATAGCGCATGCGCACAAGGCGAGGGCCGCGCCCTTCCCGCGCAGGTGCACGGGCTTCCCGCCGCCGGTTGCCATAGTGATGTTCCCTTCCCTCCCGCTCCTCGTTGGCGTTGCCCCTCGGCGGGCCCGGGCGGATCTGCTCTTCCTGTTGGGGGGGCACGGGCCGCCCCCCTCCCTCAGAACGGCTGGAGCCTCCCCCCCGGGCAGGCAGCGGCACTGAGCGGTGCCGCCTGAGGCGGACGCGGCCTGAGGCGGGCGGACCGGCGGCCACCGGGGGGGGCTGTGTTTCAGGGTACCGGCGATGGGGGTTCGGCCCCTCCCGCCCGTCAGGGCCCCGGTAGAGCCCGAGGGTCAAAAAGTTCTGAGGCGTTTGATGATGCTGTAACCGGGTCTGGGAAAACTAGCTCCGAAAGAGGAAAGCACAACAGAGCACTGCCTGTTAACGTGTTAAAGATGTCTGATCTCTCGAATTACTCTTATGTATCAAAATAAAAAGTTTAAATAGGGAGAGAAACATACATAAACCACCTGTATGACTATAGTCATGGGCTCACAGAATGGTTTGAGTTGAAAGGGGCCTTGAAAACTCATCTAGTTCCCGTCCCCAGTCTGTCACTACAGGTCCAGGTAAGCAGTGCCTAAGTTTCTTGTAGCTCCAACAGGTCCATGTCCTTATGCTGGGGGCCCCAGAGCTGGATGTGGGACTGCAGGGGAGGTGTCACAGTGTGAAGTAGAGGGGGTGAATCTCCTCTGTCAACCTGCTAGTCGTGCGCCTTGAAAGTCACTTGTTTTCACATCTAAAAGCTGAGGTCCATGTCTGCAGAATGTGGAGCTGCAGTGAGGCCATGATAATTGTAATGCTTTGCTTCTCATACAGATATTAATGGAACTGTTGAAATTCTGAGGCAAGCAGTTAACGTTGCTCGAGCTTTTGCCAAGCTTACCTGTCAACAGAAATAGCATTGCCTTTTTATTCTGTACTTCTTACTACGTGGGGTTGAACAGGAAGGACCTCATTCTGAGTAAAAACTGACTCAGGATCAACAATCATTTAATCCAAGTTAATAGCTAATTGTGGCCAAAGGTCTACAGGTATAAAACAACCTCAGATACAGTGGGAGGAGGTGGGAGTTCATACACTGGATTTGCATTTTGAACACATTTTGTGTTACAATTAGGATATCTTAGCGCTTGGTATGGATGCAGCAAGAACCCAAATCAGTCCTGGAGAACACTTGTTAACAGCCTGAGAGGCAGAGGGAAGAGGTCCAGCAGCTCACACAACACACCCAGGCTGACATTCCTCTACTAATTGTAAGCAATATGATGGATTCTTTACATATGACATTTATTTTTCCATAGTTATATATTGATCTGTAATTTGGCATCACCAAATTACAGGGACATTCCCATAGCACTGCCTGTTTGAAAAGCTTATAAAAGAAAATTAACTACAAATTTTGAAATGGAACAAGCTCCTGCAGCACCAAGTGTTTTCACTTCCAGGAAAGCAATTTAGTTTTTAACCCATGCTAAATTCAAACAATTTTAGCTGAAAATCTTTGAATTTTAAGCATAGAATTGGTTATTTTGGCAGAACTGATTGGTCTGTTTTCTGCAGTAAATCATCCCCAGGAAATGCAATGGACCTATGTCAGTATGAGAACCTAAAACTAATACGAATAAATCCTTTGGTTTGTGTCTTTCAACACTTCTGCTAGTTTATTCAAGTTCTTTCTGAAATTGCTACACTTAGGGGAATTAGAAGCACTATGAAGAAAACCCTGCAAGAACTTGCAAGCGCACATTGCACAAATGTACTGAAAAATACTCCAGTCAGATGTACCAAGGCACCACATTGTTCCACAAGAACAACTATGCCAAGTGGTAGTTACTGAGAGCAGCCCTGTGGAGAAGAACTTGGGGGTGTTTATTAATGAGAAGTTCAACGTGTGCTGGCAGCGTGCACTTGTAGCCCAGAAAGCCAACAGTATACTGGGTTGCAGCAAAAGAAGTATGTCCAGCAGGCCAAGGGGAGGATTTTCCCCCTCTATTCCACTCTCATGAGACTATACCTGGAATTCTGTGTACAGCTCTGGGGCACCCAACGCAAGAGTGATGTGGAGCTGTTGGAGTGAGTCCAGAGGAGGCCACGGAGATACTCAGAGGGCTGGAGCACCTCTGCTCTGGAGACAGGCTGAGAGAGCTGAGCTTGTTCAGCCTGGAGAAGAGAAGGCTCTGGGGAGAGTTTAGAGCAGCTTCCAGTGCCTAAAGAGGCCAACAAGAAAGCTGGAGAGAGGCTCTTGACAAGGGCATGTAGTGACAGGACAAGGGGGAATGGCTTTAAACAGAGAGGAGATTTAGATGAGATAGAAAGAAGTTCTTCATTGTGAGTGTGGGGAGGTGCTGGCACAGGTTGCCCAGAGAAGCTGTGGCTGCCCCATCCCTGGCAGTGTTCAAGGCCATGTTGGACAGGGCTTGGAGCAACCTGGTCTAATGGAAGGTGTCACTGCCTATGGCAGGGGGTTGGAACTGGATGAGCTTTTTGGTCCTTTCCAAACCAAACCATCCTATGGTCCTAAGTCACAGTAACATTTTGTTGCACAACACCCTAAATACAGAACTGGATTTAACAGCACCAGGTATTTATCAGAATAAGTGGGAGGACTCAGAGAGCACCTCCACAAGGCAACAGAGATCTGCTGACTTCGTCACACACCTGCAGTTGGGGAAACTTCCCCTCAGTGTTCAAAGTGACGCTGAACATGGCCAACACGTGTCTTCAGCCATACCAGCCTCCAAATGACTGCTGCCAGGCAACGCTGCAACCTCCAGCTCTTCTGCTGCATTTCACGTAGTCAAATACATTTTTCTAACCTGAAAGTGCTGAGATACCAGAGAAAAGGGCTCCTGAGAAATGTGAAACGCATTAACACGCACAGGCATCTGCTTTTTCACCACTTGAATCCTTGAGAGCTTACTACGCTCCACATGAGAAGCACAACTAACCTGAGCTTTGATTGTGTAAATGCAGCCTTTTAAAGGTGCGCCCTGGAAAGAGACAAAGGAATTGTGGTATTTCTAATCTGGATGCGTCTGAGAGCACCAATATTTAGCAGTACGTACTGGCTATCAAGCGGGGATCTACCTCACAGGGTGTTTCTAGGCCTCCAACCATTCCTAAAGGCAACAAGGACATGGCTGCCACTGCAGGGTGTATTTGCTATTTGTATCCAACATCAGCTCAGATATGCAGCCACAGTTATGGGAGTAGAGAGGAGAAGCAGCTTTCCCAAAATCAAGCAGCTCATCAGAGGCAGTCTCATTCTCCATGCAGACCTACTGGACTTCTGCTAGCTATTTTTTAATAACTGACTTTTTCTTCTCTGCAAGGAACTGCTCTCTATCAGATCTGGCATAGGGCCACAGTACTTTAGACTCCAGAATGAAAATCCTGGTTTAATTTAATGCATGCTAATGGTACTCTTCCATGAATTACAACTGTATAGATGCTGTCAGGTCCCTAAAATAGCAACACTGTGGGTACACATGAGAGACAGGATATTTACTGTCACACTTTGGTTTTGAGCTGTCTCTGCAGAAAACAGTGATTATGGAAACTTGTGGACACTATTGCCAATACTAAAAAGGTTTTAAAATAACTGTGTTTGAATTCACTGTGCAAAGGTATTTTTAGTAAATATGTAAGTATGTTTAACTACAGATCTATGAATGCACACATTACGTGTTACATACACATATACGTAATTATCCCCAGTGTGCTGCAGTCCACACTTCTCAAAATGTGAGTTTTACCTTGTTATCTCTGCTCATTCTGATGGGCAGATCCACTGGTCTGTGTCAGCACTTGTAATGATGGTAATGTACTTTTAATGCTGGTGGCTCTTCAGCAGCTCCAGATTAACTTTTAAAAGCTTTTCATACAAACTGATTCAATCCAGGTCAGCAGTGATCAGAGAAGCAGCCTTGGAAGCCAATTCCAGTGAGTAAAGTTTAGGGTTTGCATTAATTTGTTGTGTTAATCTGCCCTTCTCATGGGCTTTCCCCATGCTGGATGACAGAGATCAGCACAACACTCAGTGCACTGAGTCTCTTGAAAGGGTAAAACAAGCAACAATGCAGCATTCTCCTCAAGAGCAGGTTTGTTTGATATTCTCTGAAGTGTAGACTTTTGGATGGTGCATACCACTATCTCCACCTCCACTTGTAAGCCTGTCAGGAAAACATGCATGTTTCCATTCAGGAGGTCACACAGCACATGTTGGAGTGTGCACATCGGATTATCTTATTAGAAACCAAAATTTGTCTTGTTCTCCTGTGAAGTAAAATGAATTATAATTTCCAGTAAGAATCACTATCATTAAGTAAAGGCCACTAACGCAAAGGTCACTAAACATGCTAAGAATCTCTAAGAACATTAAAAATACAGTGCCCAACTAAAATCCATACCCCGGGATTTCTTGAAGCACATTGCAAGGTAACTCGGAACGCTTGCTCTGTAAACTATCTGCTAAACTACTGGAGACAGAGTAAGTCCATGATTGAAATACATGAATAAAGCAAACCTCAAGTTCCATCTCCCTCCACTTCTTGTCACAGCTCTGACTTCCTGAGTTTGTAAGGATTTCATTTAGGACAGTTCCATGTAGGATTAACTTACTGATTTACTTCCAGATCAGGTTTTAACCTCAATTACCCCTCGTTTACTTGGGCTGCAAAAGGAGAACTATCTTTGTTTGGCATCACATCTTTGCTTCTTTGTTAACTGCTATTTCTTAACCCCAAATTCCGTGCAGATCATATCTTGACATTGGGAATAAAGTTAGACAGATATGTTTAATGGACAATTCATTACAATACCTTTTGCCATATCGATTTAAAAAGAAGGGGAAACTCTTCTTTTACCATTTTTTCATCCTTCCTGCTGCTCTAGATTACCAGCAATGCAACATGCAGGAGTCCTTACAAATCTTACTACAGATTTGTAAGTCTAAGGACCCTACAAGTCCTTACTTAGAGAAGCCTTTGCTCTTTACACTTCTGCCAGTTATTCCATTTCGACCAGGAGTTATGCAGACTTTTAAACCCATTCCCACCTGTTCACACTCCAGACTCTTTCCAGGAGGAGTGGAAGGGCAAGGGGCTTGTGATTTGAGATAAAATTCTTGCTAGAAGGGGCTCCAGGACTGATGGCGGGAAGTAGCACCAAGGAGCACCCTTCTGTCATGGGTGAGAAAGGGAAAATGATTGTCCAGGCAGGTAAACTCCCCACTTGGGTTGCAACCACAGCATTGGCCACGAAGTGCTCCAGAGAAAGTGGAGTTTAAGCGTAACTCATGAAGTGAAGGAGAAACAAAAGATGATTCTGAGAGCAGAGGGAGAACAAGTGACATTTTTTCGCTGAAAGAAGAGCTTCCTGCTGATGAGAAAAACCCCACTCCAGAGGTGTCAGGAGGTGAGCTGTTCTGGGCAGAGAAAGACAACAGGATAGATTTTAGCACACCATCCTCTTCTTCCCAAGAAAGAGGGGGAGACAACCAGCTGGAAAGGACTTTGTACAGGGTAATTCCAGTAAGCAGCAAAGCTTCCAGGAATTCTCTGAAACCCCAGGAGTTTTTGAACCCAGGAGTCACTGGGAAACTGTATGATCTCAATGGATAAGGGTTGGACAGACCCAGAAGTGCCCTGGGAAGAATTTTCAAATGAACGGGGTGTTGGTCAGTGATGCTCTTGAAGCTGCTGTCACATTTGTGTTGATTGCTACATCCAAACCCAGCAGGTACTTGTCTTTGTGCCTCAGGATCCTGGAGGAGGTTTATTTCACTGTGTACTGGGATTCTTGAGTCCTGGGCTGTGTCCCTAACTCAGATTCACTGTGTTTCTTAGGGAAATTTATTTACGCTCCATGCATACCTTATTTGTACAGTAAGAATATTTCTGTCTTCACAAGGAGAGTGGGAAGGATTAATTAACAATTCTGAGGCACTACAGAAGTGCTAAACATTATTAATGGCTCCCAAGTTTTCTTCTTTTGGAAACAGTGGCCATTTCTTCCCATAATGTTTTAAACAGTTGCTGCTCAAGGAGCTTAGATTGCAGATTCCTGGCCTGTGGTTTGCTCGTAAATCACAGGCCTGGAGCCTACCCAAGACACTCTCGATAGTCTCAGCAGAAGTCTGGATGAGAGAAAACACTGTTCTCAGTCTGGCCCAGTGAACTGCTTTATGGGCCAGTCCAGTTTCAAGGTCCTGAGCCAGACACTGAGAGGGATTCTGTCCAAGTTTAAAAGCATGAGGTCTCAGGAATGTTCTCTCAAACTGGATTTCACTGCCTATAAATTTTTTCCATCTTCTGCCCTGGAGGATATAGGTTTGACTTCACAACTGATGAGCTTGGGCAGAGCAGGAGAAAAGGCTACTCTCTTCATCACCAATGGTTTTTCAGCACACTAAGTTTAACTTGGATAAAAATGAACAAAAAAACCCCAACCAAAACCCAGCAAGAGACAGGCAGCAGTTAATAGGGTGCTAGTAAATATCAAACCTGACAGATCAATTTTCTGCACAAAGCAGGGTTCAGCATTGCTTACAGCCAGGAAACTAAGCTCCATGAGATTCTTCCAGGTTGGAGATCCCTCCAGGTCGAAGATCCCTAATTCCATCTTATGAGGAAGTCTGGTAGAACAAATATGGAAGGACACAACTAGCCCAAGCTGGGTACATCAGAGCACCATGCCCACATGTTGTGCACTGTTGGAACTCATGGTTCAGCTCAATCTGCTGTAAAAATCCAGTCCTGCTGCAGGAAGAGCACAAGCTGGATGGAAACTGCCTAATGATAAAATGCACTCAAGGATGAGTAACCTAGTACCTGAGTGGAGATGGGAGCTGGAAGAGCTGGAAACTGCAGCTTCATTGCTACGAACAGCACTGAAGTTCTAATGCAGGATCCGAACAAGCTTTCTCTGCTTGCAGTTTTGAGGTGGTGCAGAAAGTGAAACTCAAGCTCTGACTAGCTTCCCATGCCTCGCTTTTCTCATGACGTTTGAAACAACTCATCCCTTATGCTGCTGGTTTACTAAAAGCCTTTGTGGCGTTCCATGTGGAAGCCCTTTCAGACACAAAGTCATCTACAGACTTGCTTTTGAGTGACACACCCATGTTCCTATCAACACTTTAAGTCTGTGTTACTCAGCATGATGCATACATCCCCTTCTTCCGCTGGGTTCTGTTGTGTCAGCCACACATAAACCCTTCATACAGCAGCAAGCTGCAGGTCTTTGCAAAATACAAGCAAAAGTGGAGTGTGAGAGGCTACGACCCAGAAAAGCTGCTGGTGCACGCAGTGATGAAGCTTAGACAAAGCATTGGATGAAGAGGCATGATAAAGTATGTGAGATTGGGGTCAAAGCACCATCCTGATCCTGCTGCTCCTTGCTGCAGAGGGGCTCTCAGCTTATGACCACCTCTTGTGTATTTGATGGGTACAGTGACAAAGGATAGGTCTGCACTCCAGTAACAGAAATCTTATCTGATCTTTTAGTCACAAATCTCTAATGGCAAAATATTAGCACTTCAGGACTGCTAGTTTTCCTGGAGGATTCCCAGGATGGGAGGGGTTAAAGGTGTCAGTTCACAGCAGGCTCACAGTCAGCTCCGCTTCTCACTGCATCCAATTTTACAAACTAGCACCCAGCTCCAGGCATTCCATCAGCAGACACTACTTTCAAGGCACTCTGAGCGAGCGCCAGGTGACCAGCTTGCAGGCTGATGCACTCCCCTCCCATACTGTTAGCATGAGAAAATCACCAAAGGTTTTGATTTCTTCAAGCTCTGTTAGAATCACAATCATTTAAGTTGGAAAAGATCTTAAAGATTGAGTCCAACCATTAACCTAGCACTGCCAAGCTCACTGCTAAACCATGTGCCTAAGCACAAGATCTACACATTTTTTAAATACCTCCAGGGATGGGGATTCCATGGCTGCCCTGGGCAGCCTGTTCCCTTGCCTGATCATCCTTTCAGGTAAGAAATTTTTCCTAATATCCAGTCTAAACCTCCCCTGGTACAATTTAAGGCTGTTTCCTCTTATCTAAGGGAAGGAAACCAACCCCCACTTCACTACAACCTCCTGTCAGGTAGTTGTAAGACAGCAGTAAGGTCTCCCCTGAGCCTCTTTTTCTCCAGGCTCAACACCCCCAGTTCCCTCAGACATTCCTCATCAGACTTGTGCGCCAGACCCTTCACCAGCTTCATTCCCTTTGGACCCGCTGCAACACCTCCATGTCTTCTTTGTAGTGAGGGACACAGAACTGAACACAGGATTCAAGGTGCAGCCTCACCAGTGCTGAGCACAGGGGAAAAGTCACTTCCCTGGTCCTCCTGGCCACGCTATTTCTGCCACAATGCATCAGAAGGGGTGTAGGACGTAAAAGGTGACTCCTCAACACCCTCTAAATCATCACATTAGTTCCTCTTCTGCATCTGAATGAAAATGAAATTTTAGGTTAAAATGACACCCTGTGCAGCGGGCCCTTTCATTCCTCTTCGCACAGCCAGGCTTCCTTTAGTGTAAAGGGCTGGAGGTTGTCCTGTTCAGCAGAGCATCCAGTTAACCAAATCCAGTTCAGGAATCTTAATCTGGCAATTTAAAGGTAAGCTAAACAAATATTAGGGCTATCTCAAAGCCTCCACTGAGCAAAAGGATTTCTTGTAAACCAGTTTGCATGGTGTAAACCAGACACATGGAGGGAACCCCGTGTGGCATTTTTCTGTTACAAATTTCTTCTGTTGAAAGAGCCATTGCTCCTTAGAAAGGATTCAGAGAGCCAAACTCCATCTTTAAAGACGAGGCTAACAGGGTTCAATAACTACAGATTCTCCTGTTTTCCCTCCACACTCTCTGCCACTACCTACTGTTGTTTTCACAGCCCTCTCTCCCACCACTGACCAGTGCCTGATGCCCTCAAGAATCAAGCAGCATCTGAACAGAGAAGAACCAATGAATCACCAGCTGGAAGACACAAAAACCAACAAAGTAAGGGGAAGAGAGGAGTGGAGGCATCTGGAAAAGGAGTTTTATTTGTCATAAATACAGATCAGCTCGACATGCAGTTTATCCTCAGAACTGGCAAAACCCCTGGAGACTCATCAGAAAACCACACGTTGGAAAGCTGTTTCCCAATTACTTCCCCTTCTCCACAGCAAGACCAGGATGAACTCAGCCATCCAACAGCTCAGTGATCTTTATACTGATATGCTCCACCAATAGTCTCTGTGCCTGCTAATGGCAGCAGTCCATCTCCATGGCTGCAAAGTCCTCCTGCTTGGTCAGAGGTGGAGGCTTCTTAACAAATTTATTAACTCTGTCAGTGCTTGTTCGGAGCACAGTGGTGCACAGGGATGCAGCAGACTGGGGGAGTTGCATTCACAGACTTAACTGGGACTCTTGCTGCCAATACCTGTTTTGGTTAAAGGCCATTTCTAGAAACGACAGTATGAATTGAGGCTCTTCAGGCTCGTGTCAGAAATGTGGGAATATTGTTTTAGCAGCAGCCTCTGGATTTTGCTCCCAAGACCATCACTCTTTGCACAGGTCAATGACATATGCTCTAATAATTACAACTGGCTCCTCCCTGTGCAGGGAGGGTTGGAAGTCCCCTGCATTCTCCCCAGCCCTCTGCCTCGTGAACCTGTCACTGCACAGAACCTGCAAGCAGATGCTGCAATAGTTGACAGGGTGACTGCACTTGAGGGAAGAGAGATCAGCACAGAGTTCATCCTTCAGTCTTCTGTGGCTCAGTTCTTCTCCAGGATTCTGGTGAGGAGTTCATTCAGCTTGTTCACCATTGGTCTGGGATCCTCATTCAGCCCTGCTGCTATCATAGCATTCTCATAAATCTGAAAAAGAGAAGAAAGCATTAAATAAGGAGCCAGAGCAAGCTGCATGAGAGCCGGGGAGGGAGTGAGTGTCATTCTCCAGGATTGGCATGCCTAAACCAAGTACATCTAGGCCATCAGGTAAGAAAACACATGGACCACAAATACCAAGAATACCCAGAGTGGGGTACCATGGGAAGATGTGATTCTGGCCCACTACAAGGGCTTCACCACACATGGTCAGCAAGCTGGCTCTGGGGAGAATGGTGCTGCTTCTGGGGAATGCCTGGCTCTCACCTGATCAAGCAACAGCTGGGCCAGATCAGGCTGACTGTCCTTCAGCTCGTTAAGCTTCTTAATTAGAGCATGCCTGTAAGAGAGGGAGCAACACTGAAACTTGGTATTTTCAGACACAATGAGAAATCTATTTCCAGAATCAGCAGCTAAGACAAGGTGGGACAAATAAGGTTCTACCTAAAGGCCAGAATAGCTCCAATGATTCCTTGCTCCTGCTCTTAAGGCTTCTTTCTTCTCTCCTACCCTGTTCTAAAATCCTCATGGACCCCAGAGGGCTGGACATAGCCTGCGTGGGTGGCTCATGTCAACTGTGCCATGCAGGTTCATGTATTAAAGCCCTGTAGCACATGCTGCACTTAAGGAGAGCCCTGCTAACTGGGAGCCTCACATTGCTTCCTCTCTACCTCCACCCCAGGAAGCCTGCTGTGCCCCATGCCTAGCACCAGTACTGTTCTCCTTACCTGGTGTTTATCTCCAGGGTGGGCTGCAGGAGCTGGGCGCGTTCCTCTTGGGTCTTGGCCAGCTGCTGCATACGCAGAAAGTGGCGGGCAGCCCCCATCTCGAGCACAGTGATCATGGCAGGGTGGGTGTCCAGCCGTGTAGTTACCTGCGGCAAAACCAGCCATTGGTGCCGAGATGGAGAGTGCATGTGGGGGAGGTTCAGGGGCTCAGAGTCTCCCCAGCACAGATCCACACCAAGCCTCCACATGATTTATCCCCACCCCACAGGAGCTGCTTAAACCAGCAGGAAAGCTGGAGGCCCAAATGGTCCCACTGGTCCACAGAGAGTAGCTCATAGCTGGACCCAAAGCACTCCTTGCCAATAAGACTTTACAGTCCTCAGGCAAGAAAGTCACCAACCTGTTCTGGTAACCTGAGCCTTAAGCAGTAAAATGGGCTTTGCTCATTACAGCAAGATGTGGTTCTTCCACTGCCACACTGACCATCCAAATGACAAATGCCAGCACCTATATCATTTACATATATGGCTATATACAATATATGGGGATTAGGCACATAAATAATTTCTCTCAGGAAAAATCTATGGCAGCAGATCCCCAATCAACCACCATCTTTTCCCCCTAGATGATTACCTCCATGAATCTCCTGTACTCAGTTACCCACACAGAATACCTACCTTAACACCAGTGACTCGAGAGCCTAAGGCATTTCTCATCCAGGCCATGAGATCCTCAGCCTCTTTCTCTGTCAGACGTTCTGCAGCTGGCAGGGGTAAGAGGGCACATCTGAGTATGCACCTATAGTGTGCCAATGGACAGTGAGCTTTATCCCCAAGCTCAGTCATTTCATACTTCTATTGACTTTTGTGGAAATGGGAAGGCAGCACCACTCGGTACACACCTATGTATATGCCCTCATCCTAGACCTTGCCATACCCAAAGAGGGCAGGCTCATGCCCTCCCAGTGCCTGCCTGTCTCTGCCAGGCAGATGTGTGCGTGTTGTTGAACTTTAACCATGGAAACTCCACCTATAACACTCCATCTGTTTAAATTACCAAATTGCTTAAATTTGGTTCATATGGGATGAAATAGATTTGTAAGAACTTTAAGTTGCCTCAGAGCATGAGAATGGCAGGATGAAAGGACTGCTCTTGCTTGCATGCTCAAAAGCTGCATGAGGAGTGGAGGAGGTGTACCCTCACTGGCTGGCACAGGGCAGCAGGACTGTTTGCAGCAGTGGAGCATCACGATACCTGGGCTGCTCTCCTCAAACTTCTCTTCCTTATAGTGATCTACCACAATATCTGTCTCCACTGAAATCAGCTTCTTCTTGTCAAACTCCCGAAGGTGCAGGAGTGTCAGCTCATCAAATTGCTCATAGCAGAACAGGACCTGTGCCAAAAAAGGGACAACAACACATTGCTTAGGACAATAACAGCACTGCCTCCTTCCTAAGGCAATTCCACACCCAACAGCGAGAACATCACAAGGAAACTAGCAGGCTCAACCTCATGGTGACTATCACTCAGGGCTCTGAAAGAAAGCAAACCCTTGGAGGGCTTTGTTACCATGGGGTGGCAGGTCTGCAGCTAAAGGAATCTTGCTGCCCCATGGTAAGTGAGAACCAGCACTACCTCTGATCCTGAAAGGGCCACTTGCCTGCAGAGGACACTTGTATATACCACTAGCAGCCCTGCACAGCAGCTCTGGCGCTCCTGCTCTGGGGTTCAGTGAAGTTTTAGACAGATGCACTAACAGCCTGCACAGTGAGTGACACCTCCTTCCTGGCCTCATGCTGCAGGATCCAGTCTGAGTGGAGACAGGGAGCATGGGAAAAGACACCGCAGTAGAGGGGTCTGTCAGAGGCCTCGGTGCCCTGCTCAGCCCTGAGGCCCAGGTTAGCCATGACCACAGATGCAGTGATTCAGGGTGTTCCCCTCACACACTGCTCACCCACTGCTCACCCACCTCCATGTCCTTTTTCTTCATGGCCTCAAAGTATGGGGAGTGCTCAGCCAGGTGCCGGTTGGGCGCACACAGGTAGTAGATGTTCCTGCTCCCTGCCTTCATACGAGAGGCATAGTCAGTCAGGCTAGTGAGCTGGCCTGCGGGCAGGGATGACGATTCATAACGTAGCAACTTTGCTATGTCCTCCTGGAAGAAATGTGCTCCTGTAAGCAGGCGGCAGGCAACTACAGCTCTACCTGACCACTCCCAGCCCCAAGAATTCCCTTTGTAGCATGCAGACCTGTTTGCAGCCCTCCAAAATAGGTTCAGGGGACTACAAGTCCCTCCTTTCCTGCTCCAGATATTAAGGAGGGAGAAAAGTGACCTAGACACGATGTAGGTCAAGCTGTCCTGGAAATGGGAATCCAGGCAGATGACAGTAGTAGTGGGAAGCCCTCCTTCATTGCCTGCTGTAGTTCATATTGCATCACGGAGAGCTGACAACACAGTGTGGGTACAGAGACTCCACAGTGTCTCAAATTAAGTGGGAAGCAGCACCTTGTCAGAAAGAGTGAGAGTTTGGGCACTAGAGAATCTGTAAGTCTTGTTACACCCAGGAACACAAGCTACAGGTGTGTAAGATTCACAGAGAAGTAGCAGTCTTCTCATCCCAGGTCATGGTAGGAGCCAGTAATCTTTCCCATCAAATGCAGTGCTTCAGGACTCCTGGTACCTTGACATCCTGCTCTGCTATTGTGACAATCCCCTCTCTCATGAATACTCCATAGTCCTCAAAGAATTTGGCATATTTTTCAGGGTCCTTCTTGCTCTGGTCAATGAAGAACTTGATCAACTTCTTCTGCAAAACATCTCGGAGCTTCCTGCAGCAGAAATAATTCTTTCTAAAGATAGCTGCTAGACCAAGTGGTTTTAGGTGAACATCTCCCTGTGCAGTGTTTGAGAGATGGATCTGCAAACCTGATGACAAAGAAGAAACTATGGGTCCACTGTCTCTTCTCCCTCATGGCTCTACATCTGTTCTTTGTATCTCAGTCAAGAGAAGCTCCTGGGCTGGAGACACAGCTAGAGCTATGCTACAAAAGTACTGCTGAAGCTCAAATCTTCAGTAACTCATGACTCAGTGATGCTGTTGTGCATAACCAACCATGCACAGGGCATCTGCCTCACTCCCACAGCTACCCTTACACATGGGAAGGAAACAGCTATAAAAGGATTATGCTTGCAGGAACACTTTCTGAAGGCCTGAAAATCCACTGTAAAGTGACCAGGTTTATTTGCTGACTATAGTGAAAACAGAGGCATTTCCCTAGCCATAGAATACAAAGTTAGCCATCAAACTTAACAAGGTAACAGCACCACTGTTAAGGAGCAAAAGCCTACTTGTGTATTTCCTTCAAGTTCCAACAACAGCAGATGTTTGAGAGGGGACCTGAAGGACAAAAAGTAAGGAAAAACTTACTTCAGATCTAAGGGGTTTTTAGAGGACAGTGGTCTGTGGACAGTCAGCTTTGCTGGGCCTTGGCACCAAACGAAAACCCTGCTGGCTGGCACTCAGTTTTAAACAAATGTGTGTGTGAGTGCAGCAGAGCTTTGAAAGAAGTTTGGAAACAAGAGGCACAAGGTGCTGTTTGAAGATCTACACATAAATAATGGTGACACTGAAGTACAGCCTAGCTTCCTAGTACTGACAGCTTTGGTTTTGGTTTCCAAACCACTTGGTGGTGCAGACCAGACACTTTAAATAGCAAATCCACTGTTACTGTTGTAGACCAGAGATACTGAAAGGCAGCCTAGGATATTAAGGGCACATGGCCCAAGCAGGTGGCCACAGATTATATGACATAGGACACTGCTCCCAAACCTTGAGATGTGACCAACATGGCTGAGAAACAACTCACTTCATAGACTACTACAGAAATTCTCAAGAATGGAAATGCTGCAGTTTACATGCTGGGTCTTTCCAAGTGCCTCTAACTATCCCACAATGTCCCCTCCTCAACCAGCAAGAAGCTGGAAGAGCCTCAGCAATTCACAAGACCCACCTCTTACCTGATCAGTGCACTCTCCTGCAGCAGCTCCCTGCTGAGATTCAGGGGTATATCCTCACTGTCTACAACACCTGGAACAGAGAGCAACCCGTGAACAGTGAGGTTAGCAGAAATGCCAGATGGAGGAAGGCAAGGCAGCCCCTTGCCTCACCCTCTGTGGAAGCCATGGTTGCAGCCCATTATGTCTGGTCCCAGTACACACCTCTAAGAAAACGCAGCCATTTAGGCAGGATGTCTGCAGCTTTGGTTTGGATGAGAATTTTGCGGCTGTAGAGGGCAACACTCGAGCCCAGTTCCCTGCTGATGTCAAACATGGATGGTTTCTGCAGCAACAAGAGACAAAAGGGTAACATCAACACTGTGCAGGGTGCCCAGCTGCACACTACCCTGCAGTATCTCTGTGGCTGCACCAGTTGACCAGGTCTTACTGTGGTCTTCCCTGCCAGTGCGGAATCCATTGAGAGCCAAAATTTTGGCTGTCTTCTCTAGGGAGCTACCTGAGCCATCTCCCTGCTCCTGTCATGGCTCAGTATCCCCACAACCATCCTGCAGCACTCAGCCCACTGCACAGATGCCACACTGGGTATTTCTCCTTGCCATTCTGCAGCTTTATCTGCCTCCTTTCCCTGAGCAGCTCTCCTGTTCTCTCCTCTTCATAGGAACTGGGCACATGTCCCCCTGTTCCCTGGACAGAAGGGCACATACTTGCTCAGGCACGTAGAAGATGCTGCGGATGTTGAGGGGAGCATCAGTCTTGTAGTGCAGGATGTAGCGGGGCTTGTCGTAAGCCTGCGCTATGAAGCGGTAGAACTCCTCATGCTGCCACTCACCGATGTCCTTGGGGTCCAGCATCCAGAGTGCCTGTGGAGAAGCAGGGACATAAGTTCCCATCAGCTCTCAAGACCTGTGGCCTCACAGTGCAAGGCTCTTTCAGAGTTATACTTTCCCTCCAAGACGCTGGAGCAAGAAAGTATGATCTTTCAAACAGACTCCTCTGCACAGCCAGCCCGAGGGCAGTGAGATGTACTGTGACTCAGGGACATTATCACAGACTAACAAATTACTGCTCCTCAGCTGATCTCAGGTCACCTCCCATAGAGGTGGCCCTGCAACATACATAAGGCAGCTTTGTTTAAGCCAAAAGGGATTTGGCTAACTCCCATTGCCTTACACTTGCTACTGGCTAAGAGCATCCTGGACAGCTACCACAGCTCAGCTGACTGGCAGCACTGGTCAAGCATCTCAAGGCCTGATCAGCAAACAAAAGAAAAGTGAAAGTTTAAGTGGGCCTGTTTCAACCAGCCAACCTCCCTGATGGAGGTCACTATCACTACTGACGTGGTCACTATCACTACTGACTTGGCAGTCCTGGGGTAATGGTTGGACTTGATGATCTTTAAGGCCTTTTCCAACCTACCAGATTCTATGGTTCTATCATCCTACCACAAGGTCAGCCAAGTGCTTGTAAAGCAACTCCCAGATTGCCTGTTTTCCACAAACTTGCTTTGGAGCACTTCAGGAGATGCTCTGTAAACCACTTGGCCATCCTTGCTGCAGGGCCAGAGTGCTCCAGCAGTATTATTTCACATGCCAACACGTGAACTGAAGTCATAAGCTCCAAACCAGGTGCTTTCCAGTAGCCATGCTTTCCACTCGCTGCTGCTCTAAACCCTCCAAGGCTTTCTGAAGCATTCAGCCCATGCTCACATCACATGAAAGTTTTCAGTACCTCAGCAGAAGACCAGCATCTAGCAAAGACATGGGAGGTTCTGCACATTTAACAGGCATTGGATATCAACTAAGAATCTTATGTCCCCAGCTAGGTGAAGCCTACTACAGTCACTGTTACTCACTGCCACTCAAGCCCTAATGACAGAGCGATTACTGAGGGCAGTGCAAACATCCAGACCACCCTCCACCTACAGGAATCCAAGGGATTCAGAGTCCTGGTAGCCCTACCATGCTGCCATGCTCCTTAAAGCTTCTTCTACCTCAAAGCCTTGTTCCATGAGTGGCTTTGTAACATTTCCAGCTCACACAAGTGTCCTGGAGGGTTTGCAAGATCACAGGTAGGATTATGGACTCAACGGGGTACTAAGGTGCTTTGCAGCAGCTGTTGTTAGGTAAAGTGCTGCTTCCCCAGAGGCTTACTTGTAGCTACAGTTATCACAGTTACACCAGAAAAGCCTCTAACTCCACATAGTCTACTACATGGCAAGCATTCAAGAGCTTATCTAGGAAAATCCACAGCAAGGAACTAACTAGGGCTCTGTTTACAGTGAACTGATGGCGATGTGTGGAAAAACACAAGAACAAGATGTTGGATAAAGCAAAGGCCTGAAATAGGAGCATAATGAGAATAAAGCTGTTGCTGTAGCCCAAGGGAAAAGAGACTTTCTGATAAAAGATAAAACTAAATGACTCCATTAAGCACCCCTTGCTCTAGTACTACTCTTCTCTAGGGAGCCTGTTCTATTGATTGCAAGGTAGAAAGTGCAAACAGCTGTCTAAGCCTATTTCTAGTTCTGTAATTTGAGGGAAACAGGTAGAAAGTCTCTGGAACAGAAGCACTTACGCAGGAATCCAAATAAATATCAGTGATTGATAACCACAATTACAGAACCTTAGATAAATTACAATGAATTTAAGTGCAGGCTTGAAAGTTTGTGCATTCAGTGCCACATTCCAGTAACCAAAAAAAACAACATACATGCTCTCTGCCTGCTCTCTTAGGTAAGGAAGCTTTAAACAAACATCTCCAGAAAAGGAGATGCTGGATGACAATGATTTTTTTGTTTTAAAGATAATAATTTCACCCAACTCCTGCAACTTGGCTAGGAACTTACTGACTAAAATAGAGCTAGCTGCAGTATAATTGCAAGTGGGCAGAAAATGCATCAAGCAGTGATCAGCTAGGAGCTGTGAAGATCAGGCTGTGACCTGAGCCACTAAGAAAACCAACCATTCACTGGCATTGGCTGTCCCATGCTGAAGGATGAAGAACTAGGGCAAGAGGTGTCAGCACATCAGTGATATGAGCAATCGCCACACCACTAACATGTCACCTGGCTGAAACAGTTAGAAGAAGTATTATAAAGCACTGAAATAATAATTCTGATTAAGGGAAGATCCAGAAGATAACGATAAATAAAAACTACTTTGCTGATCTACAGGAATTCTCTTCAACAAATGCAAATAAGCAGTTCCAGGCATGACTTCTGCTGGATTTTTTGTAAGAGCAAGCAGAGGTAGGATAAGGGGGAATGGCTTTAAACTGAGGGTGGTGAGGCGCTGGCACAGGTTGCCCAGAGAAGCTGTGGCTGCCCCATCCCTGGCAGTGTTCAAGACCAGGCTGGATGGGGCTTGGAGCAGCTTGGTCTAGTGGAAGGTGTCCCTGCTTGTGGCAGGGGTTTGGAACTGGATGATCTTTAATATCTTTAACCATTCTATAATTGTAAGATTGTCTCCTTTTGTTCTAACTCACTCATCACTGCAGGGCCTGTGATACCCTGGACAATCCTCCCAGTCTCCAGGGACAGCAGCTGTTTTCTGTCTCCTGTGGGAGATTACAGTGGTTCACCTCCACAGGTGACCTCAAGAGCCCTCCTGCTCACCTGCAGTGTGTTAATTCTTCTCCCGTTGAGGTACAGTGGGAAGCTGATGAAGTTGCTGTATTTTGTCACCACCTCTGGAATAGAAAGAAGACACAAAAGAGTTGCATATATGAAAACCACACAGTTAAAAATTCCCTCAGTAAGAGCAGATGAAAGGTGTTGCAGGAGAGGAAAAATGCTGTAAATGCACGTCCCACTCATGGGGCACCAATAAACTTCACAGAGCCCCCCAGCAGGTAACAGTGTAACAGCATTTGCCTCCTCCACTCACCCTTCACTCGGTCTTCATTTGCAAACTCCTTGCAGTCTTCTTTGAGATGAATAATAATCTTAGTCCCAGTTCTGACACCAGATGCTTCTGCAATCTCAAACATTCCTGAACTAGGATTAGAAACAGTCCCTGTGTCATTTTGTGCCTCAGATACACCCAAGATAGGACATAAAAACGTTTTATTAAATTAAGAGCACACACAATACTTCAGCGCCAAGTGGAAAAGACAAAGTTGGGAATGCCTGAATGTTGTCTGTGCCTCTGAGAAGCCCCCCCAAACGTAGCTGTCTTTCCTACAGAGACTCCATACCCAGCACACTGAGTGTTTCTCTATAAAGGCACCAGCAGCCTCTACTGAAAATGAAACAAAGTTCAGGTTGTTTGAGCCTAGCCTTCAGCTCCTCTCCTACATTTCCTACAGTAACTGCAACACCTAGGCTCCTGCCTTCTCACCTGACAGCTCTGACTTGTTTGTGGGCTGTTGTTCATATCTCCACTGGAGGATGCAGTGACCGGTTACAATGAAAAGCAGCTGTACTCTGCTGAAGACGGCCCCTTCTGGATGACCACTCATACCCTACTGCTAAATGAATGACATATGGGGATCAAACACTGGCGAGCACACTGACCAAGAGCAGAGCCAGCAGCAGGGATGACAGACATGCAAGCCTTCCAGGTATACAGCAATACAGACTGTAGTGCATGGCAGCCTGAGACAGTCTGACGTCTCAGTTACAAGATGCTTTTTCAAGAATTTAAATAACAGTAAATTCTTTATTCCTAGGAGATTTTAAGGGAATGCAAAGCTTGTAAACCCCAGAAGCTCTAATTTAAACATGGTCCAGCAGTCCACAGCTTTGCCATCACTGATGTTTGCAACTTCAAGCAAAAAGCAAAGGATGAGGACACAGATCCAACCCATAGAAGACATGTGCCTACACAGCCACAGCATGGGACAAACCCTGCCTACCATGGATGCCCTCAAGCAAAAACCCAGGGGATGACTAGGCCAAAGAGGTAAAATTTGTCTCTCCAGTCTGGGGCACTGCTGAGATGACTGCCTGCCAGCCAGGAAGGAACAGGAGAGGCAGGTACTTCCTTTGTCCACAACACACCTGCTTGGACAAAGCACGTTTGTCGTTTCGGTTTTCACCCTGGCACACCTGGCTACACTCTGTTGTGATGTATAATCTGTGCAGGATCCAAACCAGTGTGGTCATGAAAGACACACAAGCCCCATCTTGATTTGCACAGCTTTCAGTCTGCCTGGCCTGGACTCAGCCCTGCCATGCTTCCATCGCATTCTGCAGCCTTACCCATCTGAAGACCAGTGGTAGCCTGGGCTCCCTGGCTCTGCAGACTGTGAGAACACCTCCACTTTATCAGCCACCATGAAGGCTGAGTAAAAACCCACTCCAAACTGGCCAATGATTTTACTGCTGGCTTCAGCTTGGCTCTGCAAAGCATCTAGAAAAGCCTAGAAGAACAAAGAAGACATAAATCAGCAAACAGTGATGTCAGGCACCACCAGGAGGCTGCAATCCACTCTCTGGCTGGGCTTCTCATGCCCTGATGCAGCCCTATGTCAGGCACCCAGCCCAGCAGCCCAGCCTCATCCCACATTTCCACATTCAGTGCTCTGAGGGCAGTGCCCAAGGGAAGGGTTTTCCCACAGGGGACTGCACCTCTGGAAAAGGGGAACGTTGCATAGGGCACTGCCACCTGCAGTGAAGGAAAACAAGCGACGTCTCAGTCAATCAGAAGCATGAAACCTTAAAATAGTGACTCCAGAGATTAAAAACAAGATCAGGTACATCTATGAGCACACAGCTGCTGCCCCCTGGACAGTAGGCGAATGCTGAAGGAACACATGCCCCTCCATAATGATGGCTTGGGGAGGAAGCTGTTTGGGAGTGAGGGCAGCCAGGTGCAGCAGCGTTACACACAGGGCCCATTAGTGCTGCTTAAGCACCACAGAACACACCATTAAGAGCTAGAAGACTCCAGAGGTAGGTTTCACCTTCCAAGAGGGGTGTAATTTCACAGCTGGGTCAGTGGCCAAGGGACAAAATGGAATGAGAAATTACTGGGAGAACAAAAGTGGCTGTAATCGGAGAAGACTTTTCTAAGGGGGGGGAAAGGGGGTGCCTCATCCCAAGTTACCTTTGAGCCTGATCGAGCAATGGTACCAAGGTTAGAAACCAGCTCCTCCTGGGTCATCCCAATCCCTGTGTCCTGAAAACAAATGGCAATTGTAGCAAAAATATCAGTAGAGGAGCACTGCTTTAGCAAACAGCACCCAAACAACTTCTGACTCCCACTCTCTCACAGCCAGCTGAGCAGAAAAGGCAAGAGCAGGCTTCCAGCTGTGACTCTGCCTGTTCATGGTCAGGACAGTGGACTGAAAAGACACGCAGCTCCAAGGGAGCTTTTCAGAAAGCTCAGAGATTCAAGACATTTCTCAAGAGAAGACAAACCCATGCGAAGACAGACATAGGACAGTGCCGGGAACAGATCTCAACTCAGTCACAGTTTTCCTGTGCCAGGTGTCGAGTATGTACAGAGAGAGTTTCCATTCTTGAACAGGTCCAAAGGGGAGGCTGCGAGAAGCAGATGGAGACCCGATGCTCTCATACCAGGAATCTGTGGCAGAGCAGCGAGTCCCGTAACTCTAAGGTAATGCAGATTCTTGTCTGCAAGTACCACATTTGCTGATCTCCATTGACTCTGTCTCCCCCTCACATTAAGCTCCACAAGACTTGAGTATGAAGCTGTCAATGCCCAGGTCCCTGAGCACTGAGAACTGCAGTGCCCATGGGGACAGGCGAACACCAGCCACACCTCGCAGTGCTCTGTCCAGGCTTTGAAGGCACACAGTTTGTTGCCATCTCCGCTTTAATCCAGATTGTATTGCTGCGTGCAAACATCTCTCTGCTGCTAGCACATGCCCCTCATGCAGCAGACCCTGCATCAGCACATCCAGAAAAGGCTGCAGCTTCATTTGTTCCCAGAACATATTTGCATGATCCCAAGACAACACGGTTAAAAGCAAACCCCAGCTACAAATGGCCACACAGGACCCCAACAAAAATCCTTCCCACTATGTAGTCCAATGTATTTTCAGAGTTTCTCCATATGCATCCTACACAGCAGCAAAGGGCAGGCTAATGCTCCCCAGGATGCCACTTCTGAAATTCCCCTCCCCAAATCCCAGCAGCTTCTCTACCTGACGGAAACATCAGAGAAGCTACCCTTACAGGTTCTCTGAGCCACTCCATGAGGCAGCAGCAGAGTGAATATGAGGCAAGTGAAAGGTGATTCTCATTCACATCAGAAGTTCAGCTCTACTCCAGTAGTGGTGAGCACAGTTACCGCAGCTAACAGCAGCCTGCACATCCGGAATGGCCAACATGCTCCCAGTGTTGTTAATGCAGGGTGGGATTCAGTGTGCAGGAGTCAGCAAACTGAGCAAGGGCAGAGCTGGCTGCTGATAGATGGCTTGGAGGTGAGGTGCCAGAGCATATTCTGGCACAGCATGTCTCTACCAGCCACGTGGGGTATTTGCTGGGCTTATTACTAGCAAAGTAAGTTAATGTCAGTGCATGTTTTCTAATACAGTGTTTAACTCCGCTGAAGGATCAAACCAGTCAACTTTTGAGGAGCCATGTGGGTAAGACATTTTTCTTTCTGCAGCCCCCTAAGTCACAGTGCAGCAAAACCTTTCCCTTGATTAAATACATTAAGGCCAGTCAGTTGACTTGGCTGAGAAGAGGGATGATGCCCAGTAAGATCTCAACAGCAGGAGATGAAAAGCCAGGAAAAACAAACAGGCTATGGCAAAATCTCAAGAATCTGACATGTTCCCTTCCCCCAGGCAGGAAGAAGCCAGAAAGAAAAGGTTTCAGCATCTGGTTCAGGTTTTGTTCATGCCAGACCCTGAAAAGAACACTTAAATCCTCTGATCCACTCCTATTTATAGCACAGCATGTCATTCCAAATTCCAGTATGTTAAAAAAATATGTATCAATACTCCATGAATTTATTTGGCTATTGAATTCCGAATGCCCTGCCAAACTTATTGCAAAATGTTTAATAGCAGTTCCTGCAGACTCTAGCTTGATGAGGGTGAATTGCAACAAAGAAAGAGAGCACAGCTCAAAGCACTCTGTTCCACGAACAGCCCGAGCTGCTGCCGGGGAAGGTGGAAAGTCCTTTGAGGCGGCCAGCGGAGATCCTGGGACCGCAGACATTTCCTACTGCAGGAAAACACCTGGGAGGATTGCGAGCGAAAAGCCATCAGGATTCAAACAGCTTTAGCCGCGTACGCGCTGCCTGCGGCTTTCCTGCTGCGCTTCTCCGCTCCCTTCACCAGATGGTGCTGCGCAGGTGAACGGGGAATAAAGCGGCGGAGAGACGGGAGAGCTCGGCGGCTGCAGAGCAGAACGATGGGAGGCAAATGAACCTGCCACGAACAGCCAGCCTCGGGCTGGGTCGACGCGAGTGCTGGCAGCTCCATGTAATCCAAGGAAGGAGCTGGCGGGACTTCCACTGCCGGTCTCACACCCTTCCCTGCTATGCACGCTGCTGCTTGGCCTCTGGGCATCTTCACCAGGAACCACCGTGCCATCACACAACCCCCTCGAATGCTTTCTCCCTCTGCCTTCAGTGTGTACGGAAAGTTTCATGAGGCTGCAAATAGCCACAGCAGAGTCACTTGTACATGCACAAAGCAAACTGTACACGGGGCTTCACAAATTACAAGGTGTGATGGGTATGCTCAAAGTGCAAAAATGCTTCTCCACAGCTTGGAGAAACCACCCACGGTGTACCATGAAACAGCGCTCAGTGCACTGACACTTCATTAGCTGAAGGTTAATTACAGAAGCCCTTCTGCTGCTGAGCAGAACAACAACCTACTCACCTGGTTGAATTTCCCTTCTGGGACTTCCTAGGGTGCAGAGTAAACATCCTCCCCTTGGACCATCCCCTCTACTGCCCTGTCCCTCTGCAAACACCACAGGCCACGGACCTTCATTCCATCTTCTGAAGGACGCTACAGCCAAATTCGTTGAACTACACTTCTAAACTAACTAATATCTACGCTGAAGAAATGGCAGCTGAACATTGCTTTTAGCACCTTTGTGTGTGTAAAGCCCTCACAGATGCAAAGCCTGCTGTTGAACTGCACAGGACCTTTGTGCTTTCCCTGCACTTTGTTCTAACCTTTGTTTGTGGTGTGGGTGCTGGACATTGCAAACAGAGGCTGTTCTGTGTAACAACGGGGAGGGGAGAACTGTCCTGCATGCAGCACCTCAGGGCTGCCACAGTAAAATCCTGCTCTGTAGCCCTGAGGGCCTCCCTCTTCCTTGACGAAGTGGTAAATGAACACCTTCAGCCCAACTATCCATCTCATCAAATCAGTCAGTCCACAGCTCTTGTTTTCCGACCATATTTTTTGGTAAAGCAGAAACCAACTGTGCATAATTACAGAATAAACCTAGTTTAAATCAACAAATTTCTTAGTTTAGCTGGTAAACAATAACCTCAGTAATGTAACATCTTTGCTCATTACCCAAGTCCAGTTTAAAGTACTGCAGAGCTTCCTTACACCTAACAATCCATTAACTAACCGTTAACTGCTGCCTTTACCAGGGCTTCACCTGAAAGAACGCTTGTAGTTAAATGTCTGAGCTACCAGGTCTTTCATTTTGCTTTGTTGCAACATGAACACTTGAATCACACATTCCAGTGCAAAATCTCAATGGGGCACTGACTGTATTATAAAATAAAGACATGCTGCTTTTGCCAACTGATGAAATGTCTGATCAGCAAGTGATCCCCTGTTATTAAATACCTTCCTTAAAGAGACTTAAAATTCCCTCGACCAGGAGAGTAGCTGCACTGAAGCAGCACTCTGGGTTAGAACCAATATGGCATCTGCAGCAACACCCAACAGAAGAAAAGCCACAATAAGACTGAAGCATACAGACACAAAGTACTCTTGGCCTAGTACATGGAGGCTGCCCAAAGCAGAGAGCCTAAGGTACTCTTTCCCTTCCAATACCTTGTGTTAACACGATTTTCAACAATTCTGAGCACTGCTACAGGCTCAGCCTCCCCCACCCAGGTCTAAATACGCACTGCTCAGAAAAGCACTTCCTTCTATCCAGTTTGAATTTCCCATTTTAAAAGATGAAATGCTCCTATTCTGGCATGAAGAGGAAGAAAAGATTCTGCACTTCCTTCCCTAGTGCAGGTTATTTGATACTTTTGTATTTCTGGTTCCCTGGCTTATTTGTTAAAGATGATGCAACAACTGGAAGCTCTGACGTTCCTCTGCAATCAGCGGCACATTTCGATGAGCTTAATTCCACCTAAGGCTTGCTGAAGTACAGGCAGCTTTACCCCTCCATTTCCACCTGCATTATTGTCCACCTCCTGCTCCCCAGCTTCTGCAAGCCCCAGTAGCAGAGGGATACTGCAGTGCTATACAAACAGAAGTACATAACCCTCTCCCTACTGCAGCCTGGTAGCTGGACAAGACCCAGCATTTGGGGGGGGGGGGGACCGGCTCCCTGCCTGCACCAAGCTTTGGTGGACATGTGGGTGCACCTGCATTGAACTCCTGAATTCCAGTTCCTCATCAGAGCCTCAGGACAGCCCTGCTGCAGCTCTGTTGCAGACGGTGTATAACTCTGGGACAGATCTGCTCAGTGATGCAGGGAGCTGTTGCAGGGAGGAGTGGTGTTTGCAGTCATTTTAACTCCTCCCAAATACAGCAAACTTGTTATTTTGTGGCTTCACAGGCACCAATTTTGGATGACTGCAACAGCAAGAAGAAAGCTCAGCAAAGAGAACTGAGCAGCCCAAGCTCCAGCAGCAATGATGCCGCTCACCCGTGTCAAAACAACAGCCACACTCTTGCACCAAGCAGCAGCAGCTACAAGCTTTGTGAGCATTTCCAACAACTTCCTCTAAATTACCAGCACAATCCTAGCCCTAAATGGAGCACCAAAAATGAGCAGGCCTCCAGTGCCTGAGCTCAAAAACACACAGCAGTATGGAAGAGCTGTGCAGAGTAACACCAACACCACCACAGCCAAACGCCTGTCACCAGCCAGCCAGGGGAGCCTCGTGCAGGTGTTGAAGGAGAGATCTGTGGTCACAGGCTTTGGGTCTCGAAAGTGTTCTCTTTTCCCACCTCTAAGGGTCAAAAAACATGTCTGGAAAGCCTCAGCCTGCAGAACTGCAGAGCTCTGCAGATACGTCCTCACTGAAAACACACCCCTAACATTTTCAAATGGATTTTCTGAAGAGATCTGACCTCGCAGGCTGTGGCTGCTACCAGATGGAGCTGTCCTAGAAACAGAGCGAGGCAGTTTCCAAAGGGGTGGAGGACACAGTGGAATTTGCTAAAACAACGGGACTTTGGTGAAGGAACTGATGTGGTATAATTCAGTGAACTAGACAGTGAACATTCCCCTTAGCAGATAGAACACTTGGCAATGTTTAGGAAGAACACCCTTGAATGAGGACATTGTTTTAAGATTCTGAGTCTTGCTATGCTTGGGACTGAAATTCAGTCCTGGCAGAGAAGTAAGCAGAACTGCAGTCACTTAAGAGATGAACACAGTCCTTTACTAGAGCTAAATAATCCTTGCAAAGAACACGCCAGTAACAGAGGC
>JAOEHY010033927.1:0-53783 GCA_025447955.1 Psilopsiagon aurifrons | reverse complement strand
CTGCCTATGGCAGGGGGGTTGGAACTGGATGATCTTAAGGTCCTTTCCAACCCTAACTATTCTATGATTCTATGATTCTATAAATATAATTTTATATTTTTCTAAAAAATACTATTTTTCTGAATAAAGTGTAATAATAATAATCATCATCATTTTCATTTACCTTTAGAAATAACAAGCTCATGGATACGAATTATCATAAACATCATCTACCTTGTAAACAGAACCTCTTCAGAAAATGGTAATGTTCCATTTAACACTGAAAGGGAAGACATGGCACCTAACTATAACTACCCTAAAGGAGAGGTATTCATCTTAGTTCCAGACCAGCAAGATAAGCCATACTTCTATGTTCTGGGTTTTTTTTACAGAAAGAAATGATGGCTTAAATCAGTAAGGAGAGTATCCAATGCTATTGTTTTAAATACAGGAAGAATCTTAAAAATACAGGAATATTTGCATTTTTGTATTTTAAAGATGTATTTTTGCTATTAGAAAAAACTATTTTATAATAGAATTAAAAGAATTAAAAATCTGGGCTGGGATCGAATTCACTTTCTTCATGGTAGCAGTATGGGGCCATGGTCTGGATGTGTGCTGGAAGCTGTGTTCCTGAATAGGTGGTTTAGTTATTGCTGCGCATCTTCCTCACCTCTTTCCTGAAATAACTTTTAAGTAGTAAGTCAGGAAATACATGAAAACTTGGTATTTTTTAATTCCCTACCATGCACAGATACTTTCACTAATTACAAATGGTATTAACTGCATTTACTTGTGTGATGCTAGCTAATATTTACAATGAAATGCCATGTATGTTCTTCCACACTCAGGCCTCAATATTAACATGATTCTTCTTTGATCCTGGTGAAGGGGAGGGGGGAACATCCACACACTGTGTGCTCTCACGCACACACGGAAGTAAATTAGAGAAAAAAAGGGGAAGGGAAAAATAAAGGGAAGGAAAAAGAAAAAAGGAGAAAAAAAGGGGGGGGGGGGTAAGATAAAAATAAAAAAGGAGAAAAAGGAAAAAAAGGGAGAAAAAAGAAATAAAAAAGAAGAGGGGAAAAAGGGAGGAAAAAACGCAAGAAAGAAGAAGAACCCAGCTCTAGAGGGCAGCAAATCAATATCCACCCCTATGGACAGAGACACCATGAGCATCAACTGTTTCCAAACAGACTGTGTATTTTCAGTAGTGTTTCTAGGCATGTTCTTACTTTCATGTTGCAACACAGGCAGGACCAAAACTGAGTGAGCAAAGCTATCAGGAATCAAGCACAATTCGACACGGACCACAAGACACTCCTCTCAGTTCAAGAACTCAACCACCAGCCTGATTTTTAATTTTGAGCTTAATTTGATTCTCTTTTGCTGCAGAGAGTGGATAATCCAATAGAATAATCCTGAAACACCTGGAGACTCACAACTGAACTTCCAAACTCTAAAACTCTGAGCCTCTGCACAGTAACTGTGTTCATTTCCTTTCCTGAGTTGTGACTTGCAATTATAATGTTATTCTTGTAAAAAACCACGGACCTTAAAAATACACATCACGCTAATATGCAATGTCATGAATAAAACTATTCCTGTTGTAACAAGATTCTACAGACACGTCTTGCTGTATCTTTTGTGGTTGTGGTACTACAGAAACACAACTCAGCAGGATGAGGATGATGGTGGTAGCTCAGGTAGCAATGAAAGACAGGTTTTATGTAGGCAGGTGAACACTGCTCATTAGAGATCAACTGAGGCACCACAGAATTGATGATGTAGAACAATACAAACAGGGTAAATACATTGGAAGTGGCCATATCAACTTCTATGAACACACGGGCATGAGCTCATGGGAATACCCAGCACAGCAACGTCACTGCCACACTGCGGAACTTGTGTTCCTTTATAAGAAGTGCTTGGGGTCAGCAGGCTGCATGTCCATCCACGGTCACCATTAAGATATGCTCTTCATATGCTCTTTTCTTTTGTTTTCTGTCCCATTCCAATAGTCCATTTTCCAGAGCATTTTAAAGCTACCGAGTTGATAACATACTTAGGTTGTCTATGCTCAAAGGTTCTCTCATGTCCCTCCACAACTCTGCCAATCCAATCTTTAAAATACAAAGGCCAGTTTGAGCATTTAAAGGTAATCTTGACTTCCTAAATCTCGCCAATAGAGTACATCTGCGCACAGAAACTGTAAAGGGCAACAACAGGGAGGAATCATCAGTTCAACTTACCACCAGGAAAAAACAGTGACCAAAGAAACCTGCTCACAGGGTAAGCTCCTGTACCCAAATTGATGCTTTAATTCAAGGGCCTCGCATCTGCCTAAATTTTTATAGCTCATGCTCATATTAGAAAATCAGAATCTTGGTTTATTTCCCAAGAGTTGGTCCTTCCTCTTGTGCTCAGTTTCATGACCCACAGTTGAGGTGAGCCTGGCAATAACCAACATAGCTCAGCACCATCTAGTTTACATGGCTGAATCCTAAAGAAAAGCAATGGAGAGTTATAGGCTAAACAGGCTGAAGTATTGTTGTCTTCCCTTTCCATGAGTATTTAACAATTAGATATCACTCATTCACAAAGTCTAGGCTTACTCAGTTACTCCTTTTCTGGTATTTTTCACTGTTGTTGTGGAATAGCTTAAAATAGTAATAATAATGGAAATATTAAATAAGCTTTTCAATGTTTAAAACAGAAACAGGCAAGCAAAAAGCAATTACTCAAGTAGGAGCCTCGGCAGAAGCAAAGGCAAAGTTATCAACATTGGGAAGTATCTCCACTTTGTGACAAAAATTATGACCTGTGCCACTGAGATAATCTAGAGGGAAAAAGATTTCTCAGAGAAGCTCAAACATTTGCTTACCCACACCAGAACTGACACGATTAATTAGACCAAGAAATTCGGAGGTTAACATACCCCCAAAGCATCACAGTTAGTCACAGTAGCACAGGACTTATCACTACAAGAAAATAATCATCTGATGCAGGGTGGCAATTCACATGATCTATTCTGAGATGTCTTCCAAGTAGCAGTCATGCAAAATTGATGTTTCAAGTAATCTCCTGACCAGACTCAGCCTTTCCACAGTAGCTGCTCAGGATGAAATAGAGATGGAAAATACCCCAGAACACCTCTGAGCAGCAGCTCTGACACGACCTCTTAAAAGGTGTGAGGAGTTAAGGTATTTTTGCAGTAACAGGAATTAAGGACCATTTCTAAAGGTCTCTGCATGTAACATCCACCACTGAAGGTTCTGCTCTCACAAGGTTCCGAAATATGAGATGCTTCTTCCCAGCATCATCTCCCCGTATGCCAAGTCAGAAATAGTATTCTAACATTTTCAAATACCAAAAGCCCTGGAGTCATTCCCATAAACACAAAAATACTGTATTTCTTCTGCAGCAATGTGATAATTTGCAAGGAAGGCAGAAATGACCCAAATAGATTTGTCACGTTTCTTAAAGCAAAAAGAAACAAAAGCATCCTCAACTTCATTACCGATTTTCCTAATCTTTTTCTGTTACACAGGATGTTGCTTTCAAGCAGACATTATGGAAAGTCTAGAGAACATCCCAGACAGCAATGGACAGGAAAGCAGAGACAACTGACGCTTCTCCTGATTTATAGTGAGATTGGCTACAGCAGAGGAAAAGAGATGCTGGATGAGGCTAAACCACTACTGCACTGACAGGCATGCATGCAGGATGAAAAAGAAAATGGAAAGCGGAATCCTGAAACAAATTGTTACACTTACCAATTCCATCTTGGTGGGTTTGGGGGTCTTTTTATACCAATAAAGCTGTTACTTCACTGTGGAAATCTAAATTCAGCTCTACATTGTGTTACGTATTTATCTGAGGAATGGTTTCTCGGGCAAGTCAAACTACAGAACTCATTTTTGTCATTAAAAATGTCCCGTTTGATTTTTTAGTAACATAAATGTATCAGTTTGAAAATGCCACTGGCTCACTGGGCCTTTCCTGTCCACCTCAAGGACAAAGCCTCCCCAGCACATCAGTTCAAAACTCCCCCTTCCCCAGAAGTCCCTCCTGCTCTGACATTCCCTTTCGTTTCTCTGGGTCTGATTCTCCAGCACCATTCCCACTGTCCCAACAGCAGCATCCCCTACTTGAGAAGGAGCAATAAAGGTTAGAAGAGTTGCCTGCTGCCTCTTTCCCAGGAAGGTACTTGGAAGGAAGTGATACCTGTGCATCAGTTATCTGGAATGGACTTTGCAACCCAACAACATTCCTGGAAGAACAAATTGCTGGCAATCATCGGAGGAAAAAAAAAACACAAAACAAACAGCCCTACACACTACTACACATTCATCAGTTAACAAAATGAGTTTATATGTGATTTTGGTGTAATTGCTCATACATGTACACTGATCCACTGCACATGCTAACATGGGCATGGAAGAGCTTCCCACACGTAAAAGTCACCCTTCTGGGGTTGCCTAACATTGATCCTGACCAGTCAGTGAGTGTGTGGAGCGGCTGAAGAGCTCAGCACTGACCATGCTGCATCTTCAGTGAAACCAACAGCATAACTTAATTTGATTTTTGATGGAAAAATGAGCCATCTTTGAAGTTATGCCCTTGATACGGATTTGTTTCGGCAGAAAAATGTCACTTTTTACATCCAAGCGCTAAGAGAGTTTGGGTTAGTGAAGAGTAATATTTTTTTTTTTTTTTTTTTTTTCACAATTCTGCAGGTTTTATACTATAGAAAATACAGAGCAAGCCTGCTGGAAGCCAGCGTTCACGGTTCCTCTATAAACATCCATTCATATCCATTATTTGCAGAACAGAAAAGCTCCCTGATGAGAAAACCATCAAAGATAAGCAGTCTTAGATGGTGGACTTGGCAATGCATATGAGAAAATCATGGAAACAAACCATTAAGGGAAAAGCACACTTACATAGGCCCAATACCATACACTACTGCAATAAACCTGACAGACTGGAACAGCTTTTCTCCTTACCTCTGGAGTGTTCTTCTTGAACTCGCGACTTTGCTCAATAAGTTTTTTCCTCGACTGCTCACTTTCATCTTGCCGATTTGCCAATATTGTTGCTGTGGCATCGAGCTCTCTCTGTCAAGAAAAACAGAACAACAACAAGGAACTACAGTCAGAGCTCTGTTTCTCAGAGAAATAAAAACAAATGCTCATATGCACATCGTGCCATTTGGAACACCAAGACAGCTGGACTACTGGTACAGCTGGAAGCACCAAGCTTCCAGAATCTGGACCTCATGGATAACATCAAATGAAGTTCCACAACCCAAATGTCACTGTTACTCTCAAAAGCATTCGTGTCTTTACCACAGCATTATACAGGACAGCAGCAGTGGCATGCAATATGCACCTCCTAATGAATTCCCAAATCCGGATCTTAAACCACATTCCAGCCAGGTTCATTTTCACCTGCCTGCTTTGTAAAGAAACTGGATTTTCCCTTTCTGAGTTACTCTACGAAAAAACATTATGATTAACTCCAATATTTGTTAACCTTATACTTCAGCCTAGAGTGGTTATGCTTCAGTCACTTAATTTCAAGTGACATGGTGCAGAATTCTGTACTGTCCCTGTGATGCTGTTTCAATTTAAGTCTTTCTTTATTTGAACACAAAATTATCCTTTCTTACTATTGGAATCTGTTCCTCTAAAATTATAGCAAGTCTGTTTCTTTCCCCAAAACGATCTCCTTTTAATCATCTGATAATGTCAGATTATCTTCCAACAGCTTCTACTAGGCTGAAGTACAGGCTCAGCCTACAGAGCGTTGCCCAGCTCCAACCAAGTGTGTTATCCCCATCCCAGTTTCTTTACTCAGTGCTGTGCTTCCAAATGTCACCATAATAGATTGAATGGGTCACCTCCCAGCCCATAAACCAACAATACTCAATCTTCCATGTCAGTGTACTTCTCTGCAGTACTTCCACATAACATGAAAAAAATAAAGGCAAAGCTCAGCTGCATACATCATTCCCCAGGTTACTTGGAGTTATAACCAAGAATCTGCAAAAGGAATTTGGCACTGTTTTCCTCCGTTATTCATCTGAAAGGAGAAAAAAATGGCTATGTGAAAGAAGCTCATTAAAAGCAAGAACAACACAAGGCAGGTCTCCTCTGCGGGTATCTTCATCACATCACTCTGCCAACGTGCCTCTGAACCCGAGATTCTTCACCAGAAAACCTGCTGCACCACTGGCATTTGTTCATAACCCAATAACCTGTAATGGAACAGACTGAGAAGCCAAGCCTTGCACCTCCTGTGGGGTCTGATTCCAGACCCCCCAATAGTCAAGCAAGTCACTGACCAAGGTATCTCTTGCTACCACCACACACAAAGACCATAGTAGAAGTAAAGTGGGTTTGGTTACTACTAACTGGTTAGCATAAAAACTTATTGTACGTGGGATCGTACATGTTTCCCAGTGGAAAGGCATCCACTATGGGTAAGCAAAATGCAAAAACCCAAGCCTTGCCTCTTCCTATTTGTGCAGGTGTCAGAAATAGCAGCAGGTATCCGTAGGAAAAAGAAAAGCCTTCTGCAGTTTCCAACTGAAAAGGATCAATACTTTCCCTCTCTTTAGGTTTATTACCACAAAACTAAGAGGGGGTTTTATTTATTTTAATATATGGACCATGTTATCTTAATCCTTGGAAATAAGCTCAATATGACAAATAGATCTGAAGCTAGGTAGCACACTGAACCCAGTGACTTAAATATTGTCACTGTAATGCTTTAAAAACCCTCTATTTCTGACTTGGAGGAAAAAAACAGGGCAATATGTCCACCAGATCTTGGTTTGGAATTCTGTAACATATGTGAAATCTATTGCAGAAAAGTGGGAAATACTTAACAGTTGGATAAACCACATTTGAAATTCATCCCAGCTAAGTTTATGCAAGAAAAAAGAGCAACAGAAACCAATGTGGTTAAGCAGTACTATAAAGAGCAATATAACGGCTAAGCAGAAGGCTTTTAAAAAATATAAACAATCTGGTACGGCCAGCAACTCGGAAAACTATATTTAAAAAGGAAGCACACATTTAAAGCAAAGCAAAGCAAACACAAATCATGAAGTAAGGAGGAATTTCAGCAGACCAAAGAATCGAACGCTTTCTTTTACAATACAGGGGGCTAGAGACCAACTTTACAAATGGAAAGATCAACTCCTAAAGACGCACACTTCCACGTCTAAAGACAAGAAAGAAAAAGAACGGACTGAAAATAAATCCTATTTTATACTAGCACATATGTCGTGCTAATATGGACAGAAGAGGCAAGTAGCAAGTGACGAATAACCATTTCACCCCCACTGCTCAATTGATACCAGTGCCACGGCACATTTACTTACAGGCACCTTCCCATTACTTTCAAAATCCCAGCTGGGACAGGTCTAATATTTATTACCATGTAACACTTCCTTACATGACATCTCGGGTACACACATCACCAAGGAGAAATGCCAGCATACAACTACACTGAACTCTTTGGCACTGGGGCCGGAAGCCCACAAGCCCAAGATCATGCCTTAGCATTTATGAACAACTGATACAGTAAGCTGAATTCCAGCTGAGGAACTGCAGACATCCAGGCCCATATATAAGATCTGATGTAAACTGAAACACTAAAATCCTCAAGCTATGTTGTGGTTAATAAACCCCAAATCAAAACTATATGGAAAATTTTCTTCCTCACTTCATCTCAACCACTTTCAATGTAAGTTTCATTTACTTAAACCTAGTAACAGATACAGGATTACAACCCACAGGCATTAATGGCAGATTTTCCAGACTTTTGCAACTTAATCTCATGAGATACCCCAATTTTTGCAAAAATTTAATGTGGCCAATGCATCATTTCTGCAAGCAAGTACATATTAAAGAGTAAATGCCATTAGCTTTGAGGTTTCAAACCTGAGTACACTCAAAGGTATACCCACTTCCCAAGTCTTGCAACCAGTCTCTGAGTAGATCTTAACTAAAAGGAGATGCAATAGTATACAGAGAGGAGTGTAGGAGAGAATCCTTTGGGGTGTAACAAAAATAGGAGACCATGTCCCCGTATCATTCCCCACACCTTTAAAATCCAAAAGATCCCAATGAAAAGCAAACAGAAGCCAGGGCTCAAAGGCATTGCAGAGCTGATCTGAATACAGAGAGGATTCAAAGCGTGGAAGCTTCAGTTCCACTGATTCAACAGCAGCTAATAAACTTTCTGGCCAAAAATAGCCACCATTCAATCGCCCCTGCAAAAGTGAGTCACTACATGGAGGACATTTTGAGAGAGAACAAGCAGGAGGATTATCTTGCCCCTTGCCCCAAAGTCCCATCGATTTTGGGCAGACATAGTTCACACTGCTTAAGCCATAGGTAACTAAAGAACTCTCTCCAGGGTTTCTGCTTTGACCCATTTCAACAAAGTTATTGAGGGTGGGAGGGAGGCAGTGGGAAGAGGAGAAAAGCAGGGCTGACGCTCTGAAGTGCAAGAGTCATTAAAAGCAATCCTCAGGAAACAAACATTAAAAGGTTTCTTTCATGTAGTATATATATAAAAATATCTATCACTAGGAGGGTCAATCTGCTATCCACCATCAACTTGAAGTGCATTTGGCTTCCTTTAATGCCAGTATTTCCAGTCTCTTTCAGGCTCCCCAGGAGCCATCCCTGTTCCTCCTGTTCCTGTCACCCCATGCCACAGCCATGCAGGGAGCCACAATGGGAATCTCAGCCTCTTGTGAAAAACATATCCCACCTTTTCCCTCTTAAATTCTGTTGCACTGAATCCATTCCCTCTCAGCCACCCTCCATGGATACAGTGTTGTACCATTACAAAAGAGAGGTGGGAAACACAGCTGGAGGGAGGGGAACTGATGGAATCCTCCTTTTTGGCACCAACCTGCGATTAGGTTGACCTCAAGTAATTCCGAAACTTCAGCCTCCTTTCAGGCAGGTTCCAAGGTTGTTTTCTTTCACGGCTGACATGTCTTTCCCTAGATGCATGCCTTGATAATCCCCTAGCCAGCAGGCCTGCACCACTGACAACCGACCGGTTTAGCACACTGACACCCTCCTTCCCTTTTTGTAACTGGAAGCACCAACCCAGCTCTGTCTGCCACCAGACCTCTACAAGTACTCACTTGGGAAAATGATTCTAGACAGAAATTGGGCTTCTTGGACATTTATGAAGTCTCTGTTCCTCCATCCGAACACTGGAAGGAAACTACACCGGTACTTCAGGACACAAGAAACCAAAACACTTCACCATCCCAATCCGTCCAAAAGCTGCTCTAACATAATATATCCTAACTAGTAGTCTCTGCTTAGACCCAGCATTCCTACGTTTCACATGGGAAAGTTATACAAAGCTTTAATAATCATCCACAAGTGATGTAACCATACACCAGAACTTGGTTATTCTCCCATTTTACAATGGTTAATCCCTGCTTACACTGGAGCAAGAAACGTATCTTTATGACACACTGATATTTTTCTGGTAGACTCCTATTCCTGGACGCAATGCTCAGGCTATGCCTTGACAGCCTTAAGCATGGCTGCAGATGTTAACAGCATGTTTTCACCATAAACCTCAATTTACCTATTACAAGCACTGACACAAATTACAACTGCACGTAGATCAGGAGTCTTTTACCAGTAAATGTAGTAACCATTTCCCCTGAACTGTTGCTTCTGTGTTTTTAAGGTATTTCCCTTTATCATCATTTCAGTCTACATGGGAATGTGCAACTGAAAGTTTTTGATAGTCTCAGTTTTGTTTTCAGCCTCTCAGGACTGCGCTGTTGGATCTATCAAAGCTAATGAATCAGTTCTATTACAGAAGAATTTCTTGGTGCACTGATGACACCAATGTATTACTGTCGGGCACAACTCTGCATACACACAGCCTACTTGTTTCGAGGGAATCTTGCACTTCCCTAACAGATACATTAGGCAATTGACCCCTCCATCTTTCAACCCCACAGTTCTCACCTGGGCAGAAGCCTACGTGCTGATCACACAAGTACTGCAGAAATGATAAACTGCTTTGCAAGCTTCGTGTGTTTCTCTGGGAAAACAAACAGGCGCTGTGCTCCCCCGGTAAAGCTCTGCGTTATGACCACAAAGCAGACACTGAGAATTTCTCTTGAGGTCTATTTTGACTGTAAAAGCCAGCCCCAATTCTAATCAGAATGAGCTCAGAAAGGTTAAACATGTTGTCAGAATGCAACCATGGAAGAAGTTTCATTCCTGCAAAACAAGCTTGTCTCTGCCTCACTGTAAAGCCCCTTTTTAGCACAAGTGAAAGGGATGATGAGAAGTTCAAGGAGAACTCGACAGCTCACGCACACCATCCCCTGCCTTACACATCAGGAGAAATGATGAACAAACAACAGTGCAAAGACCAGAATTCCTATATTTTATACTTCTGGAAATAAAAAACCCAAAACCCATACGCATTAAACGAAACCCATTTCTCAAGAAGCATTCTGCCATTTGGCAAACCAATGTAACAACCTTTCACACACAGAATTAGCTAGGAAATTTCAATAAACACGTTTTATTTCCTCATACTGAAGTAATTTGACTCTTGAGTAAGCTTTGAAACAGGCTTTAACTGGAACAAATTCTGACCTCTGCGCAAAGCTTCTGGACAGAGAGTCAACGTGTGTGGTGGCCACCACAAACACTGAACAAAAGCGGAGGTGCTGATGCAGCTGTCAATAAGATGCCTCAACTAAGGGGCTCTTACAGAAACAAAAGGAAAACTTTAAAACACAAAGCCTGTTGTGGCTTTGTCTGCTCCAATAACACCAGCCAATACCACAAACTTAGGGACAGCCTATCAGGAAATCTCACAAGAGGTGAAAGCTAGAGCTGGCTTTTCAAAAGGAGCTCCTATCAGTACAAACCAGCCACATAAACATCTACACCAGCAATAAATGCCCCCTAAGGAGAAAAGACTGCCAGTGCCACAGCCAACACAATTACGCCTATCTGTTCTTCTACACCTTGAAAATGCAATGGATGGGAGACTGTCCAGAGCTATAAAGACCTAATGCCAAAGGTCTGCATTTAACATGCTCTTCCTCTCACTCAGGGAAACAATGGAACATTGCCCATTCGTTTCTGCCCAAAAGGCAGTTTTCACCTTCCAGCATTATCTACTCCCTCTTCCCACTCTCCCCAAAACCATGCGCTTTCAGGGCTGAAGAACACCTTCCCAAGGCCCAGGTCCAGCCAGCAGTGCCCTGGCTGGTTCTGGATGTGCTCCCACTTCCCTGCAGAAACCAGGCTCAGGTTTCACTCCCAGCATCCTCAATCCCAACCCCAATGCTTCTCGCCTCCACCTTGCGTTCCTTAGCCTCTGACTTAGGCTCTTAGTCATCCCTGTTCCCACCAGCTCTACTCTCTCCTCACTGCAGTAAGCATTTGCCTCAAGTGCTGGACAGGCTAAATCCAGACCCAAGCACCCACATCTCTAAGGCTTCCTTAAAGGTCCTCTCATGCAGATGCTCTACTACCAACACCACTGTCCTTACAGTGATGTGAGACCACCAGCTTCCATTCCCTCACACAAAGACCTCAGTTTGGTTTTGATACCTGGCAAATACACACTGACAGCAAGCCTACTGCACCAGTTACTTAACACTCTGCCGGGGTTTGAATTTCAGTTATTATGCTTTTAAAGGACATAAATCTCTCTAAAAGTGTTTGCTGGGGAGAGGGCTCCCTTATTTTGGGAAGCACAGCACGTCCACAACAAGGCTGCGGCAGCTCCCACCCCAGCGGGGCTCTGCTCACAGCTCCACTGACTTCCCACACATTAATTTTCACACTCTTCCACTTAAAAGCAAGAGTTCAAACTAGTTGCTTCAATAGCTACCACAGAAAAGGCCAAAAAGTAATGAATTCATTTAAACACTGCTGCAGTGAGGCTTCCCAGAAGGAAGGATTTCAGGCAGATAGCAAGTGTACAGCGAGAAGCAGCAAGTGTTGCTCTGACTTGGAGCAATCTGCTCACCCATCGTCTCCCAGCCACATTACAAGCGTGGAAACTCCTGCTTCCCTGCCCTATGCAGCTGATGGCTTTCTAAATGATAAAATCAAGTTAGCTAATCACATACATGCTGGTTAATTACTTGAAAGAAAAATAAATGCCTCAGTTTAACATTTGTGACTTTTGTAGCAGCTACAGGGCAGCGGGGAACCAAACTACATTTTCTTCTGCCAAGTAATATCAATTATGGGAAACCAAAGGAAACCCACTGTTGCTTGCAAAGACTCTGCCTAGGCAAGACGCAAAGTAAAATACATCTGCTTGACCTATCTTGTTAGTTGATCAGAAGCTGACCGAGATGCAGCGCCAGCAGCCATGCTCACCATAGCTCTTACCACATAAAGCAGAAGAATTACCCCTCAAGTGGCAACCAAGAACACAATAACCACACCATCAAGATCATGGCGTGCTGGGTCCCACTCAGCTCCCCCTGTGGCAGGAGATGTCTACTCTGTTCCCCTTCTCAGCCCTCCCAACAGCGACTGGAGTAACTGCACATGGGAAGGACAGAGAGGAGAAAGCAATGGCCTAAATCACGTCTCAGACACCAACAAATCCTTCGGTTTTAACAAGGAGGTGCACAGCAACCGTGTGCATTACACACATTTTTGTAGACAATTTTAAGTAGAGGTTTGGCCCTAAATAAAACAAAACAACAACGAAAAAGGCAATTAACTAATGAGTACTTACAAACTACTTAATGCACTCTTCTTATCATTTGTTTCAAGGCATTAATGCAGCAGCCACAGTGCTCAGTTGGAAAGGGATTATACTGCCATTTTGTAACTAAACACCGCCACTAACTACAGGTAATGCCTTACTACCAAGCAAGATCAGATTCATGAGTTACATTAAATAATCCTTTTGACCAGAGATCAAAGTAAAATGGAGTCTTAAAAGAGTGGTTTAAACAACAAAAAACTCGACCCTTTAACATGAGCTCTGTTACATCACTTAAAGTATTTAGTTACTCCCCTTTTCAGCGTCAGCTTTGCTAGTAAATGAAGCGTATCCAGGCTTTAAACAAGATACATACTCTAACACAGACCAGGATTTGTAACTTGCTATGCATGTTACCACAAATAAATCAATAATACATATACGCGCACAGTCTTGTTTCAGTGTGAGTTCTGGGAACTTACTGTTTAAAAACCTAATAAACTCAGGCTTTTGTGATGTGTTTTTATTCTACATGAAAACAAACTCATTGCTTGCGTGTCATTTCATTTCAACCAAACCCTAACTGCAGTGCCACTTGGAACAAAACTTCACAGTTATTCTTCCTTTGACAACACCCATTATTCAGTTCATTTTTAGGGGGGTTTAAACATGGTTAACCATTACAGACAGACCAGGTCCACCCTGAAGCCCATCACAACCACCAGTCAATAATCCTTCAGTCTCCAAAGGCAACCACCAATCTGAAAGCTACTTAAGCCATTTCCTAACATTTGGACATAAAATATTTACCAACAAAAGTAGAAATACATACTGAAAAGGCAACCTAAAAATACTTTTAAAACCACATTCCAACTAAGTCATTCCTTGAGGGACAGGAAAAAATTACTGTGGACTTTAACACAACACCTCGTGTTCCCTTCCCATGTTTGCTGGGCATTGCAGAAGTGGTACAACAGATGGATAATCTTATCCGACCATGACAATCATGGTTTGGAAAGATGGGGCTAGTCGTAACATGGAGTTTCTTGTTGCTATGCGTTTAAAATCCTGAACAGCAGGCATGTGTACTAGGGAAATCCTGCAAAATACATCTTGAAAATGTCCAGTGACACCCCCCTAGCAGGCTTCTCCTTCCCGTTTTACTGCTGATCAAGGGGCACATTTAGATGTACCTGCTCCACCACACAGCCACGCAGCTGAGGGGCATCACACACAGGACAGGGACCACAGCCTTTGGCAGAGGAAGCTGGATGGGGAACTTGCATTAAGGAATAAAGCAGTAACAAAAACAAGATCAGAAGAAATCCGCTGGCAAATGGAATTGTTGTCTGATAAACAATTTGAGCAGGAAGAGTATTTGGCAGAGTGTTTTCAGAGAACGGTCCTTGACTCCTGACTAACATGCTTCCTCCCTTGGTCTGAGTTTGTTGACTTTCTGGGCATGCTGTAAGGTTTATGCATTTTCCCATGATGGGAAAAATACAGCTTCCCTGAGAATTGCCTGTGAATGCAATCGGGGGATGTTTTCTAAAACGTTATAGATATAAATAGGAAACAAGAAAGCAGCATTCTCTTTATTTAGGTTTTTGCTACTATTATCATCCCATTTAGGCCTCTTTCAGATCTAAATCCTGAATACTGACTCAGCTTGGCATGGCAACACACAACAGTATAAATGTATGTCTGGCTGATACCAAGACCAAGTGTGACATATTTTGGACTTTTAAAGAGAACAGCAGATTTTGAAGCCTTTCAGAAGGTTTTTACAGGCTTCAATATTTTACCTGGACAATGTTCGGCACCAATAACCACACTTCACACTGGACTGAAATCAGGATGCAGAGGAACACAGGATGCCTTTTCTAGCTAGGTGATTCCTAACAACATATTGCGGTACTTAGTTAAGCTCATTTTCTGTGACATGAAAAGGAAAATAGCAGAATTGACTCATGAAGCAAAATTAGCTGATGTACAGTCACAAGGAGGCTGGCTTGGAGGTGACACCATGCAGAGCAGCACAGAACAAAAAATAACATGCTTCATATTAGTCATGTTGCAAGCTAGTTTAGAAGCAGAAATGCTCTTGTACAGTGCTCCTAACATGGATCCATTTGTCTAAATCAGCATTTCTAGCAGCATACCCTGAACTGTATAGCAGGAATTACTATAAAGGCTTTCTAGAAATCATGCATTAACAAAGGAATACATAAAATATTTTAAATACTGCAAATCTGGCATATAGAAGCAGCAAAGGCAGCAAACTCCAGACAGCCAACATCTACCCACTCCATGAACACATCTAAGGTAGAAAGTCCAGCCAAAATCCTTTTTTAACTATAAAAACCTTTGGCAGTAATTTATAGGATTCCCCCACTATTCACAGTGACACATCACACTAACATGAAAACAACAGCTTTAGCTGCAGTGGCACTGTCAACCTTGCTATGCTACACTGTCACTAAAAAGCCCTTAATTTTGGCTATCAAATACAATTTCAATTTCTTGCACTTCAGGGCAGTAAAAACAATTCTGTGCAGCTCCTGCGTTTATCGTTCCTCAGTAAAGAATGCAGCAGTCTCAATCAATGCTGATTGTCTGTTAATTAGTTCAGTTTACAAGCTGATGGAACACAATACTCCATTCCCTCCTCACACACAGAAAGAAACTCCACACAGGCAGTTATCTAAAATACACTAATGTCGGCTTCCTGGCCATCTGGGGAGGTATAACTAGGGATGCAAGTGATCTCTTCACCAAGAGATCGCTTACATTTGTATCTCTTCAAGGCACTCTGTCATACAGGGATTTTCAGTCCAAATATATGCACACTTAGATGTCTCCTATATGAAAACCGAAATAAAGAGCAACACTTTCCAATAGAGCGGGACTATCTCCCCTCTTTTTTGCTATGACTGAAAACAAATCCAAAGTCATTCAAGTCCTTTAGGAGGGAAAGTCAGGGCCTCATGAATAATTTCCAATCTATATTATGCATTTAGTGAGTATCACTTCTCTAAACAAAACCAGCACCCAGATCTGTGACCCAAAGCAGGAAGCTAAGGTTTTCAGTGAACAGTGAGAAGCTGCTATCACCATTCTCCATCCCCATGTGCTTTTCAGACAAGCCACAAACAAATAGCTGGATTACCTCTGAGCTACTCTCTAGATTCACTGCCTCTAGCATCTCCCTCGGTTATCTACACGTCTTGAAGAACAGCCAAATTTCAGCTTTCATATATGCAGATGAGAGCACTGGACACTCTTGCTCACATGCCAGAAAGCACTTCTGCTGAGAAAACCCATGAAATACTATGAAGCCCTAAGCCTGACAATATGAAAGCTTAATCCAAAAATGCCTCTTCTGAGATGACACAACATGCTACACATGATATCAGCAACAGAAGTTTCACTTTGAGACTGGCTTTCCTTCCCTCTCAGTTTAGATCCTTCGTGAAAAAAAGAAGGGAAAACTGTTACAGTTCAAGAACATCTATATTTAAAAGAAACATATTTCTGGTAGGAACTGATTATGTAGCTACTAAGGTTACTGCAGAAGAAGCAAGTGGACAAATATGAAGGCCAACAAAACCACGGAATTCTCAGACCACCAGAGCTGGGGTCTGGCAGCATATCTGGCTGGTAAGTACAGAAGGATAATCTAAATGCAACAAGAACTCTCCTACGCAAGGACATCTATCTGCTTCAACAGCATCATCGCAGAGAGCCTAATTTCAGTATTCCAGTATACAAAACATCCAGCTGAAGCTTGATTATTTTTTCAGCTACTGTTTCTCACTTAATTTCAGCTCAATCGTATTACTACAACCCTGCTAAACCACCACAGGCTTAAATTGCTTCCCTGCCTCTCCACTTCTTTCACATCACTCAGGAAAAGGACATTAGACTATGATCCTGCCTTCCCAAAGTTCTTGTGGAGACCAGAATAAAAGTGGAGCAAGGGCAATTGGTTTTGTTGCTTATTGGGTGCTTCTTCTTTATCCTAATACTTCCTGGGGGTTTTCTGTTGTTGGTCCCATTCCACAAGCTATCTTACCCATCCATTCTGGAGGACAACTGGTTGGCTTCACCAATTAAACACCAAACAAGCCACCTTTGCCAAACATGCTGCACCAAGTGCTGTGTTTACTAACACAGACTTGACCCTTACTGCTACAACACTCAAACATTTCCTTGGCTTTCATGTGCCAGGGCAGACAGTTAAACCCTGGGAAGTTTCACCAAAGTTCCTCCTTGAAGTGGTGCCATCCATTCACTTGGCTGCCTGATATTGCAACATCCCAGTTGAATCCCTTCCCACACGGGGATGAGGCAGAGGTGAAGCACGGTGGGAGAAAGTCTGCATTGCTGCTGCCAGAGGCAGGGTTTCGGGCTCCAGCGCAATGCATCCCAGAACTCATGATAACATTAGATTCTGCTAGAAGAGATCATCTGGAAAGGGATTGCACAATACTCTTTGATGCACCACTGCAAATTAAGCATTATTGGTAAGTCCTCAGCATTATTTCCCACAACATCTCTGGTTGTTTTAGCTACACGACAATAAATCAATCTTTAATTTTTGTGCTTCATGTGCAGCAATATTCAGGGTTCTGCAGCGGCAGCTGAAAAATCTCAGGAGGACTTGCCAATGTTTCCTCCATCTCTCTCGGTACCCAGCAGGACACGTGCTTTAGAGTTTAACTTGCACAGCTCTTCTGTGGAATGAACTCTGAAACATCTGGGGAAAAGCAATGCATGTTCCATCATTTACGTTTTTAGGGCAGCACCATTAAAGAAGTTACAAGACAAAACAACCACCTACATACACTTCCTGATCTTTGTGTAAAACCTCACTTGATTCGTTTCTGTCTCTTTCCGATTCATGCTTTGTATTTTAGACATTTCTAGAAAGACACATCATGCTCTAGAAAACTGTCTAGAGTCAAACAGGAGAAGGACATACACTATGAGGTTAGGAATTACACTTTGGAAGAGGGATAGCTCCTTCTGTGTTTCTGCCTAAACACTAATAAGGATAGCAAAAATAACCAGCAATTAAACCAGAAATAAACTCAGAACACAGACTGTTCCTTGCCCTTCTGCTCACAGGGACTCCAACAGTCCTGCACTGCCTTGTCACATTCCCTTCATTACCACATGTAGAAGCTATATAGAGAAATGATGCTGAATGCTTTTTCTTCTTTTGATACTCCTGCCATGTACCTCAATCTTTTCTGTACTTCAGCCTTCTGTGGGTTAGGAATAAGCCCATTATTTGCATTTTAATACCGTTTATACACATCAGTCTGCATTCAGCCTCAAAAACCTTTATACAGAGTGCCCTAAATATTCAGTCCCAAAAGAATGACAAAATTACACATTACTTCTGTCATTATACGTGTTCCTTACCATATGTCTAAGGTAAGCAGAATGCTATCTACATAATGGATTCAGCCCTGGAGTAAGTCTGGACTGCCGAGGTTGGTGAACCTGAGGTAACACTCCATCACTTATTTACTGCAACTCTAAAGCATTTCAGATTCTAAGCTGAATATATATTTCACACAGTACCCAAACTTTTAAATATCCACAGGAAGATTTCATTTTTATAGGCAATAAACATTAAATCTAAAGGACTGGAACATAAAAAGTGTTTTAATACCATATAAATCACCTTTCCCTAGACAGAATAAATCTCTGAAGGTTTTAAGAACGGTCATATAAATTTTTATGGCAAATTATCTACACAGGAATTACTTGCATGAGATGCACTTTCACTTCTCTCTCTCATTTGCATAGTGCTGACAATCTTTTCAATCACAACATTCAATCCAATCTGGAAAGTCCAGAACACAATGCACAAAAATGGAACACTAAGCGCTGGGTGGTTCCTCCTCTTCCTCAAGATTTTTCTGACTGCTGCTCTATTGGATACAGAAGTTGGCTTTGCAGAGGTAACAGCACCAATATATAAAAATTAAGGCTCAAATGAACAGCTACATCCTCTTTCAAAAGGATTTGATGGCTTTTCTAACACAGAAGCCGTGCTACTCGCCCTGACAGCTAAGAGGAGCTCACTTCATGCTGCCAGCAAGAGTCCACTAAAGCAAAGAGGAACAAGTTATTAACTAGGAGGGTCTGAATTGAGGAACAACAGCCAAAATTGTCCTTTGGGACGCTCAGATGGGACAATTTTATTGCAAAGGTGGCACAGCACTGAGAGGTCATGACAGGGGAGATCTCCACCTGCAGGGATTCATTGCCAATGCTTTGCTAGGACAAAGCCACAGAGAGACACAGTATGGGTGACAGTTCCTTTTTCAAGGACATCAAGCTAGAGACATCTGAAGAATCCTTCTTTCAGACACCTCTGAAGAAGACTGCCTATAACGAAATGACACCCTCAGTCAGATTCTAAAAGGCACTTCCAACTAAAGAGTTAATAACCACAGAAGGTGAGAGGCTGATTATTATCCATGAAACAATAAGCAATCACTCCTCAGAGCTTCTGTCCCAGCCTGTCAGCATAAATACTTCCTCATAACTAAAGCAGAAACATGCACAAGATGTGTAATTCCCCAGACTCCAAAGCACACACATCCTCAAAGGGCAGGCACTGTAGAGGTGTGGTGTACCAACTGTTACCAAAAATACCTTGGTTTATTCACTGTTTCATTACAGTGAAAAAGTGCTGACAAGGATTCTCACAGAAAAGGCCAGAATTAGTTCTTGGAAAACCTCCTGTTGCCGTGGAGTCAGGTCTGAAACGCACTCAGTGCTTCGCCGAATCCTCCCCTCGAGGGAAATCAAGAGTAAATACGAAATTAAAGCACCTGAAGAACAGCAAAGTCCCAAGGAAAAATAACAAGTAGGAAGTCTGCAAGAAGAGCTAAGAATAGCACTGCATTATTCCCAACATATATTTCCCTTAGAAAACATTTTCAGGACTTCTGTGCTACCAAATCAAATTAAGATAACACAGCAGAGGAAGAAACACAAGTCAGTTCCCAGACGGTTTCCTATGCTTCAAAGGTATTTACTTATTAAGTGCCATGTATGGATAAAATGAGATCATCAACTACTCATAAGATGGTTCTCCAAATTTTTAATGAATTCTTGCAGTTTATGATTTAAAGAGTGATCATTTGTGCACGCTGACTGCAGGAAGCACATGCAGCAGGCCCTGCTGCCAGAACGCCCCAAGACACTGGAGGGTTTAGGATTACTATTGGAGAAGGGGAGGGAAAAGTCCATTGAAACAGATGAAAGTTGGTGACTTGCAAACGAAAAAATTACAGGGTCATTTCCAAGACTCAGTTTTGGCCAATGAAATGAGGTATTTGCTTTCTATCTGATGAAGGAGTGAAGTGACATAAAGCTTTCTTCCATACGATTTCACAAGCTTTCATTACTTTCCTGAATTATCTTTGAATCTAGAAGATGGAATATTATTTTCTTTTGAAATACCAGGTTGTTGCTAGCCTTCCCACTTGTACAATCCACAAAACCTATTAACATTTTCAGTAATTAATGCTAATACTTGAGAAAAAAAGCCACTGTGTTAAGAAATGCTTTACCAAGATCAAGAAAGAAAACAAGCGCTTCTCAGAGTGTACATAATTTCTTCTGCTACATGACTTTTTTATTGTCCCCCAGCAGAAAGCCAAGCAGGGACTACACGTCACTGTGTCCCACACTCATCTTCATTCATCTTCATTCTTCTCTTTTCCCTCTTTCTCTAACAACACTGCAGATTTTACTGAAACATTTACTTCCTTCATGACAGAAAACACTTTCATGGACCATCTCCTCTCTGAACTTCCCTTCTGCGGGGGAAATGCTTTTGGGCTTTTCTCTGCCCACAGCCTTCAGCAGTTTGGTAGACCGGAGCCATCTTGGATTCTTCTTCTTATCACTTTGAATCTAGGTTTATTTTTCATGGTTGGGCCCCTGCAAAAGGTGAGTTTCAAATGCTCCAGAATCACATAAGCTGCTTAAGACCTGCAGTGACACAGCTTTGCGAAGGGGTATTAAGACTGGCCCACCTGGCTCCGTATGACACAGAAGCATCATTCTCCATATGGTGTAGGAGCACATGCATGAGCTCAATGCACGGGAGCAAGAAGCAGGACTTCCCTTTAAGACAGGCTGATGAACTTTGTAATGCTGGAACCAGCACATACCAAACTGGAAAGTTTGAGTCAAGCTGTGGCTGTTTTTCCAAACAGAACATGAAAGAATATTCAACCCTAAATTCGGAGCAGCCTAATTCTGCGTTTTACAGGACGTTTATCTATGAATCAGCAGATCACAGACTTGAAGGCAGGACATTCTTCCCACTCCAGCCTTTAGTCACTCCATCAGGAGAGCCAAGAAAGAAGTCGCTGAAGTAGTTTTCACTGGTACTCTTCAGGAAAACAGCAAGGGTTAAAAAACCTAACAATTAAATAAAAAGAACTAAGGAGAACAGCAATCCTGAAGCTAACAAATAGAGGCATTCCAATAGGAAGAAGCAGGGATCCAAAATGCCAAGGCAAACCACGGTTCCTGCTTTGGGGTGGGGTGGGGTGGAGAGCACCTTCAAACGAACTACCTTTAAAGTAGTTTGAGCTTACAGTCACCCCCCTGGCTTAATGCATCCACCCAAAGGTAGGCAATTTAAAGATGAAATGGGAGTTGACGAAAGGGCTGGTACATAGGTCAGAAAGGGCTCTTCGAGCCCACAGAGTTCAGAAGAATCACTGAGCACAAGCTCACCTGACCGCAGTGCTTCCATTCCACCAGCCCCCTTCCACGTGTAAACCCACAGTACATTCCTTCCACACAGTGAACCCGCCTAGGAAAACCATCTAATTCAGGAAAATGAAGTTAAATCCAGAGACCATCGCACATCCTGCTGTAATCTGGTGACAGGAGGCTCACAGACTGCTCAGCACTTCGGGAAATAAAGTGTTAGTGTTTACTAAATTACGATTTCATTACAAGTTACACTCGTTTGAACTTACATACTACTGAAAAGTAATGCAAACCTACATCTCCTCACAGGCACCGACCGGTAGCTGGGAGCTGGCTCCTGAATTTGCCTGAAGACAGGCTGCACCATACGTGTGCCAAAGGTATGGGGATGGACGGGTGGGGTTGAAGATCAGGGCTTGGACTTGGTTTGCTCTGCATGGCTTTGTGCAAAGGCTACGCATAAGTGCCCCCAGTAAATACCAGTACTGGAGTGTGGCCTTCAGACTGGGCAATATGGGCACAGAAAAACAGAACTTTAACACTGGACCTTCTTTAATTACTTAGCCTAGAATAATGTGGTTCTTTGTGGAAAGCTGTAATCCAAAGGCTTAAACCACAAGGCCTTTCTGGATAGTACGAACAAGACCATAGTAGCTGCTGTAAACTTTAATGAGTTTCCCCAATGCTACACACAAACCTCAGATAAACCTGTAGAAGAAAATCTTCTCATTCTGGGTATAGGACAGTTGCAGAGTTAATTGACCTCTTCAGACTTTGCCCCTAAGGGATGGCCCAGCTAAAACGCAGAAGAAATGGAGATACACTGCATACCTATGAATGTGTTGTCACAGGACGCTGCTACTCAGAACTTCAAACGTGTCTGCCCCATGGAAGAGATTAATTTTTTACTTCAAATCCCACCCCTTTACCCCCCTCAAAAAGTTTTGCAGTGACACCGAGATCCAGACAGGATACCCAGTTACTTCTGGGCAACTCGCCTGGCTTGGCTAGGACTATCATAGAATCACAGAACAGTTAGGGTTGGAAGGACCTTAAGATCATTCAATTCCAAACCCCTGCCACGGGCAGGGACACCTCACACTAAAACATGGTTGATTGCTCAATCATATGCTCAAACTACATTATTCCCCTTCAAATATATGCAGCAACTTTTCCTCAAGCAGATGTTCTCCTGTATGCATCAGTTAGAAAGTAATGGTTCTGAAGAACAGCCCAAAACCTCCATACCAGGAACTTCCCAGACTTATGGAACATGACAAACCCAGCAAAACCATCCTGCAATCTTCTAGCACAGGTATGTATTTTTGATGCAACATCAGGATTGCAAGTTCTTGGTAAAATTCAGGGTGTACAGTTTGGTACTTTAAAAATACACATTAAAATCAAAAAAACCTCATATTTCTGTAGGAGTAATAGTATACTTTGCCCTTGGAAACCTCCCAGTGTTGAACTGCTGCTGAGTGCTTAGACAAAGCTCTGAAATGAAAACCCTAAGCCAGGCTCAACCCTAGATGGCACTGCTTATCACTCAATTGGCATGTTCCTCACTTGGCTACAGGAACCATGCCAATGAACGTACTCATCATGTCACAGATTATACATGTAGATGAGCTGCCATCACCTCCCACCTGAGTAAAGGTGTGACTGGGGGACAACCATTCCTCAGCCCCCCAGATCCCAGTGAAGAGATCTGCTCCTGACGAGCAGCTTGGTGACTGTGTTTAAGACACCAGTATCAATGGGAACGTGCCTTGCTCTAAAAAGTCAGTGAATAAATTCCTAAACTCTTTCCTTATTTACTGAAAAAAATCCCACCCCCACAATAAAATAACCGCCCTGAAACCACAAAACACAACCAGACATCTAAATTAGAGATACCCCAAACACTGCTCTACTCTCTGCAACCGAATGTGCTGTAGGTTGGATTTGTACTATTTTTGCTCAAATACAACTAGAATGATCATACCTAAACCACTGATGAAGCATTAAACAACATCTGACGGTGGCTATTTTCAGAATAGCCCATGACTGGCTGGTGCTTTTCAGGTAACACAGTCATACTCTCCTGTTAATTCCCTCCCTCCACCTTCACTTTACACTTCCAGGACAGACTCCAGGGTCCTCATTATTTTACACAGAAAACTCTGCAGCAGGACCAAATGAACCCTCTGCTGTTGCTGCCTGAAAGCATCTTGACTCCAAGCTGGCAGCGCCATGACTGCACCCAGACTTTAACAAGTCCCCCTGCATTTCTGGGTGTTGATCAGCAGCACAATGAACAGCAGCATCTCAGGGCACCGTTTGCGAGGAGATGGAATTTGCTGTTCCCCCATCACATGCAAAAGTTAAGCAAAGGGACTTACCACACTATGCTTTTTATAACCTGGGATGCTGTTAAACTGTCACAAATTATTATAATTTCAGAAAGATTTGAAAATAGTTTTGACACAAAAACACAGGTACTGTTTGCTTTCAGGAGATCTGAAATGACAAATGAACACACTGTCAGCTCTCGGTCTTGCCTATCTTCTTGGATTTATTTACTTACTTCTACTGTCAGAGAGCCAAAAGCTAGGGAATGATACCTATGCAGGTGAACCTGTATATAGGAGGAACTGGAAAGCAAGTCAGGAATGCTCTCTTCTCCTGTCTTCCACCCATCCTTCCCTCTGAACATTACCCACTACCAAGGGGGTTTCTGTTGCCAGCAAAAGAAACAGTAAGGAAAAGGTGTACATTACAACTAAACCAAGTTTAGCATACAGAGATGCTGACAGGAGACTCTGTTTTAGCACTCCTTTTAAAGATATCATCCCTCCAGATGTAATAAAGGTGGGCATCAAATAGTTAAAACAGGCATCGAATTTGACAGTGAAATATTCTCAGGGTGATAACTGACATGCTGCTTAAGAACTGGAGGTTGAGGATTCTGATCAAGTTTTAGGAAGCTGATCCCCATCTTCTCCAGAAGAACATGAAGCAGAGGGAGCTATAGTCCCTCCAGAATACAAGGGTGCATTTACAACCAAGTCAGTATTCCTGCTCCTCAGAAAAACTAATCAAAAGCCAAATTGGCAGTACTGAATCTGGGGAGAAGTTTAATGATCAAACTTACAAGTATCTGGTTAAAGGAGGTATTTTGTGTATAGAAAGATCCCAGGGCTTCTTGTTACTTCTAGGAGTCTCAAACCTACATTAAAACATAGTATGATCTCCCTTCATAATTAACATTGGACTGACTACGTTAGAATTTGCTTAGTACAAAGCAGACGATATATTTTAAACACTGTTGATAAGAAAGGTCATGAGATTTATCTTGGTATATGGTTGCCCAAGTGACCCATACCCATCCAATACTGCTTAGTAACCGATGCCCAAATATAAATGGAAAGTATGAAAGAACACGGAGTATCTCCTACTACTTGTATCTTGATCAGGGAATACAGTAAAGTCAAGCAGCAAAGCACACGGGTTCCATTTGACTAGGAGGAGCACAGATAAAAAAAGGTGTCTTTAAAACAAAAGAAAGAAAAAAAACCCCATGGCACTCCACAGCAGGCAGGAAATCCTGCCAGATAGCATCTGCTATGTAAAACTGGATTTTTCACTGCAATGCCATAATTTGCATAGGTTGTCTCAAACAGGAGAGAACCTTTGAAGAAAGATAATTTTATTCTACCTGGCCCAGTGCACTGCACATTCCAGGGCAAAGAAGAAAAGGATTGCTACGACAAAAAAGGAAGGGTTTTTTTACACCCAATTCTTCGTATTCCAGCATAAGAATGTGTTCAGTTTAAACTACAGAAGATAAAGAGAAGTTGGGAAACCTGTTTACATTTTTGCCCTTGCACAATCCTATGCATTAGCAGGCCAGCAATAGTAACGAAAGTAACTCGTCACAAACAGCTCAAGCCTGCCAGCAATGAAAATTAATGGGAAGGCAAGGATTTTCTTTTGATGTTGGAAAGACTCCAGTAAAAACTGGTTTGTACATGGGAACATGGTGTCAGACTAGAAGAGAATCAGCTTGTCTGACTTGTGGTTTTCTTGACAACATTCATCTTCTCTTGGCCTGATAGAGAGCAATTAGTGCTTGTCAGTTGAATCATGTGTTATTAAGATCATTCAGGCATTTTTTAATTATGATTACCTAAACAGACAGCAAAAGAAATTCTCAAGCAACTTTTAACAATCCACTTCCTTTTCAGCTGCTTCCAAGTCTTTCTCCTTTAATGTTTCAAAAGCAAGGTGTAGTATTTTACCTGCAAAAACCCTACTGCCTTTTCCATTTTAAAAACATTAAGAAAAAAAGCACTGTAGCCTAAAACCTATGCACTAGCACTTTATCAGATCCTATGATTTTTTTCCCAGTTAAAAGCAGATCAGTCTTCCATAAACCCCGTAAGTTGCTCTATATGCCAAGACTTGTTTTAAAACACCTAAAACAATGCCTAATGGGTTTATAGTGATACGGCATTCCTAATACAGACTTCTTTCTTTCACCATACAGATTTAGAATAAGGATATGAACAGTGTCAGGGATGACATCATCCTTGGGTGTTGTTTAAAACTCCTCCCCAAATAAAATGGTTCCTTATCACTGACTTTGAGAGTTTCTCCCGCTGAAAAGAAAGCTAAAAGCAAGACAAGACCAGACATAAAGGTTGTAGTTATTTAAATTCCAGATATCAGAGTAATTGGATTTTACAGACTTTGCACGGATGAGATCAGGAAAGCTCTAGCTTTACATTCGAGTTTAGAATACCACTTTTAGAGCAACACTATTGTTTCTTCCCTTTGGCATTTCTCCCTTCTCTTTATCAGGGGATTTTTCAAGTTTCTATATTAACATTTCCCTTTTTTTTCTCTGCTTGCTGTAAACCTTGGCCTGCAGAACTTGCAAGCTCTTCTTGCTACACCATCTGCTCCTGCACAAGGCCAGCCAAAGGCCTGCACGGCATTCATCAGGAATGGGGAAATTCAGACCCCACTTGGTGAAAACACCAATATCCCTGGGAGCTCTGAACCGGTGAGCTCTTCGTTTACCATACAGATGCAAAAGAAGCTGTTTCAAAAGGGATACGCATTTCCAAACAAACAGAGTAAATATTTAGCATGCACTTTGATTTTAATAGGCATCAAAATCTCATTCCTAAAATGAATGATATTCAAGTATCTATTACCAATTCCCAGGAGCACATCTAATGAAGGATCCTTGAGGATTTTTCTTTTTGGAAAGATTCTTAACATTTGTTTGCAGCAACAGCAGGAAAACAGAACAGTCATAAGATGACTTTGTTTATCATCAATACAGGCTTTAATACCCTATTTATGGGCCCGAAGTTTCATGCAGGGAATAGCGAGTATTTTAGGAAGAAAACAGACTATCACAGCCAATTTCCTGGAGTGGAACAGATGCAAGTCAACGGCACACTTTCTAATAAACACCTAAAAGGTTATTAAAATGGCAACTGGGCATATGAAGGATGAAGGGACTACTCCGTACATGCAGATACACTGTAAAGCAAGAAAGGAATTCTTGGGATTATTTTAATTCAAACTGGGTTCTCTTAGGGGCTCTGGTTCCACTATATTATGTGTCTCATTCTTTCACTGGGGAGAACCTTACTGACTAGTTCCAAAGTGCCATGAAGAAAGAAGGAAATTACTCAATTTTGGTTGAGCTCTGAGCAGAATATTATTTGCAGGTTTATGAACTCTTATGGAAATATAAAGGCTGAAAAAGGTAATGCTGACCAAAACAGATAGATCTCTATGTCCTATTGCTGATGTCTGAGAAAACAGGCAGAAGACTAAAGCAACATCTAAGGCTCTACCATCTTCCTCAGAAATAGTCTGCTGTTTGCCTGCCAAGTTTATCAAAAATCAGCATTCTGCTTCCTAGATTAAAAATCTGAGTGAATCCTTTTGCCTCAACAGCTGATTATTATCCAAAGCAGCTACCATCATCAACATCAGACTGGATATATTCAAGGCATCATTAAATAGGTCTGAAAAAAGTCTTAGAAATTAGAAGAAACAGGAGTTCTTTTATCTTGGATTCAGCATCTCTTAGTAACAAGCTATTCTAAGGAATCTGATGTCCCCATTTCATTACTCAGTCTGTGCCTACCTTTAATAACTTTCCTTACTCATGGGTAATATAGTATTTTTATACAAGGTTTGTCTTTTGTACAGACTTTAAATATTTATATGTTAAGAAAAAAAAGGATCATAGGAATAGAAATTTCTTGCAAGATGCTGCTTTATGGTTTAAATAATTTAGGCCCATGATAAATACAGCAAGAAACTGCACACATGAAAGTTACAAGATTATTCTTTTATTTAGAAAGAAACCACTCTGGAGATCCTGCTTCCTACCAAAGTCATCAAAAGCACGTATTCAGAATACTCCAGTCATTTAGACCCTTATTTCTAGCCACCAAGGACACCAGTAAATAAGAGCAGCGAGCCAACAATTTAGCTGCTGTAGGTATTTTCTGGATCAGAACGACTTCTAAGTTTTGGTTCAGATTCTTCTGCTTTCTACAAGAGGGCTAAATGACAAAGAAACATGCTCCCATCGATGACATCCCTTGCTTGGCAGACAAATCTATTTTGAGTCCAAGCCTCAAGCTTACTGACATGCTACCCAGAAATACCACCATTTATGCAGGCTAATTTTTAATACAGTGGTGGATTTTGATTACAGCAATAAAATTCTACCCCTCTCCCCCTTTTTTCATCTAATCCCTCCCTATCAGTAAAACACTCGAGCAAACCAGCTCTTTCTGAAACAAAGCCCATTGCTCAGAACTTCTCCAGCTGCAAGATACAAACAGCTCTGGCTGTTACCCCTCCTCAATGGCAAACACAACTCACCTTTTGCTAACTTGAACAACCACAGCAAGTACTTCAGGTCCCTGCTTAGGACAATTCCTATTGTTCTGTTTTTGCTGCCACCCCTCCATTAGATCTTTCCAATCTTTTCTACAGCAATTACCAGAAGGATATCAAGTATAAAACAACTGTAAATCCTACAGTGTGTAATTCTGTGACTTTCCATTCATTAGCCACTTTTAGTTAGCTGTTAAGTATATTATTCATTCTTGTTTCTAATACTACTCCTCCTGCAGATAATCCACTAATGTTGATACAATCCACAAATACCATCAGTCACATCAGTTTGCTCTGCTGCCTTGAATGCTTCTCCAAAACACTCCAGCTTGCCACTTAGATTAGAGTACAAGGTTCAGGCGATGACTTAAGGGCAGCCACCTTGCTGCTCATTTAGGAGAGGAAAACACAAGCCCCATTAGCAGGTTTCTTACCAGTTTGTTAGACTTGCTCTCAGGGCATCCAAACACAAGCAGCTCCCCCACTCCCAGAGTGTCAACAGAGGTTAATGCTCACTTTGGATTATTTTAAATGCACAAAAAATAATCCCCAATTTTAACAAAACCCTGCAAAATCTGTAAACCCCCCCACCCCAACATCTATAACAAAAAGCACCCTAAGAACAACGATGTTAACTCGATATTACGTGCCGATTTATCTGGAACAAAACAGGACCTCAGAGTACAGCTAAATATTTTCATTTACAAGTGAAACAAATCACCATGAAGCCTCAAGCACTATTGCTCTGATTTTCATTAGATTCATTTGGCAGCAATGCGTTCCTAAGGGGGAAACCAACCCCAAAAAAAGTGAGGTAAGCAGAGATAACAGAAAAAGATAAGAGGCATTTTTCTCCTCTTAGCTTACGCATTCCGACTGTACCCAAACTAATGCACACACACGGTTCCCTTCCTTACAGCTCTTCTGTACCACAACAGTGAGGAGAACTGCATTTAAGAAAAAGTAATTACAAGACCACAAAGAACAAAAGAACTGACTAGAAGGCAAAACTCTTCAACCCGGTAGTGTCTGCATTTGCTATGTGAAACAAAGCTTGCTGTTCATCTCTGAGCAGAACCGAATGCAAAGTAAAAGCTGCACTGCTAGAGCCGTAAGTGCTACCAGCACACAGGGTCTCCTGCATAAACATGCAAAAAAAGCATCTGAGAATTTCATGTTGAGTAGAAAAAATACATTAAAATTACCCCAAATTGGAGCAGCAGTTACAACTTTTACTAAAAAAACATGTTTTGTGAAAGTCCAGATTCTTCTCAGTCATTACGTTTCATTAAAAGGAAAATTATTATTGCAGTCCTCAGGATTTTTGCTTAAAGTACAGTTCCATAGAACAAAAAAAAACGAAGAAGCTTCTGAGAAAGCACTGAAATAGATTTGGGCTTTTTTTCCTTCCTTCCTCCCTCTTTGCAGAGGACAGAACGGAGAATTTGGGTACAGTGTTGCTCTGAAAACTGGAACCCAAATTTGCTGAAGGTATTAGTGGTCAGATTCACTTGCTCCCCAGTCACAGCAAAAGATGGATGAGCTCGTAGAGAAGCACCATCCCCAATTGAAAACTGGTGCTTTCAGAATAATTTGCTTACATCCATAATTTATTTGCAACGCCATCAAGAGCAGCTCCAGCTCAGCCAGGGATGCACACCCCGTGCTGCAGCTTCTGCTAGGAATAATTTAGTAGTTTGAAAGGAGCTCTCTAATTTGGAAATGTTAAGCACAACCTCTTGAAATCTAAAGAAAACAGCGGAGCAAAGATAATGAACCCAAGCATTTGTTTTGGAGCTGAGAATCATCCAACTCTAAATCATCTCCACAAAAAAACACTACTGTGTTTTACAGAAAACCAAGAATTCAAGCAGTGGAGAACAAATGGATAGTCTTCTCCCTAAAATGAATGACACACTAAATATACCCGCTAGCTAAAAATACAGCAAGTCTGCTGAAAATACATGTCACGCATCTTCGCTGTACCCTCTTCTGCACCCTAATCCTTCCCCTCCTCCCATGGTACTGTAAAAATGTAGGCACTTTTTAGGGACTGAGACTCTCACTGACTTCATTAGGATGTTCCTAAACCCTCTTAAAAGAAGAAAATCAAGTAATTAAATATCTGGGTCTGTGTTTTCTTTAATAATGAATGCTTTTACTGAAACCTGAATTAATTCTAGGGATGACTAAAAGCTCTGAAAGTTAAGGGCATGAAGCCTGCAACTTTACTGTATTTTTATTAAAGACTGAATCACCAAAATTAAAAGATTGCTGAGCTCATGGGAAGAAGCCATTACTTACTCTCACCTAGAAAACATCAACTGACAAAACCAAGCCTCCCGCTGTCAAAGAACCATCATTTTGGAAGCATCACTTTGTTCACTGCAAGATGTTACCATCTGAAAACACACCTTCACTACAAAACACAGAACTTTGCTCACTCATCACTTGATAAAACCATTCAAATCTTTTACAAAAGGGCTCTATCCTAAAAACCCCTAAGCATGCACCCAGGTAAGCAGTAAGAACAGGCACAAAGGGTCAGCAATTTTATTCACTGGTATGGGAGAATTCATGAGCAGTCAGGCATAATGTTTCAGGGATTTGCTTCAGAAAGAGCAAAGAAGTACAAATTGGCAGGGAGAACAGGCCAGGTGGCAGAACATGCAGTGCAGGAAACACACCAGCATTAAAGGACCTCAGCAGCAAAACCAATTTTCTAGCAGATAGAGGGACAGCAGGAAACCAGTTGTGATTTCCAACCATAGGCGAAATAGGTGAAAAACATGCTCTGAACAGGGCGAGCTTAGAACTGCTGCACAGTTCCCATGAAAACTACAGATCTTCAGAAGAAAAGATTACTTAGAAGTAAACAAGTGGCTAATATTAAAGTCCAATTGACCTGCATCACCATTACTCATTTCCACTGGAGGAAACAGCATTTTCCTTACCAAGGAAAAAAAAAAAAAGACACTTAAGTTATTCTTTTCCTTTTCCCTTAGGAAAAAAGGAATGGGTACCTCTTGTTCTGAGTATTATTAGAAAATAGATAAGCACTAAGGTGAATTACAGTTTGACTCGATAAGCAAATAACACCTTTAAAAGACTGCACAGCATCAGAATACCATAAACAAGTAATGAAAAAGAAATAACTGATTTCTGCAAAACAGGCAGTTGTTCTCACTAGCAGACTCTTTTTCAGTTCCTAGGCATGGATCAAATCACACCAGCTCCCAGATTATTATCTCTTTCAAAAGTTGTTTGCTGTGAGAATCATTCGTCTTAAGAATTAACATTATTCCTGTATGATGAGAAAACCAACAGCAGGATGTTTCAAAGTAAGGCAGCTGGAAACAGGAAAACTGGGTGGGAGAACAGGGCAGATACCTGTTGAACGTGATACGAACCTGGTTATCCTTTTTTAGTGTAAAAACACACTGTTTTTTCTGCAGCTGTAGCACTGCATGGCATTTACCGCTACATGTCATTTAGAAATTGCGGCATGATTGCAAAGGGACCCAAGAAGCCTCTCTCCTACTCAACGCTAATCAATTTGCAGGCATTAGTAGTGATGGTGTCCATGTCTGCGCAGTTCAAACACATCATTACACGAGATACAAAAATTCTATGGATCAAAGAAGAGACAAGCAGAACCCTCCTCTCCTAAGCTGGTTCTCTGCACTTTATAAATGTCTTTCTGTGGTCAAGTTGAGGGTAAAAGCTCCACCATGTGGGAGAAGCTCAGCACTAGCCCAGGTGAACACAGTGTTTACTCAGTGGTGGATCCACAAAACATGGTCCTCGCAGGTACTGCACAACAGCCACCAAGACACTGGAACCCCCATGAGACCCAGAGAAGCTCCTTTGGCTCAAAAGCCATTAATGCCCTGCACCATGCCAATTAAAAATAGATCATTATTGCAGCATGTACCCACGTATCATTAATACCTGTCAATTATGAGAAGGAGGCAGGTCAGGGTACCTCCTATGCTTTTGTTTTGTTAAAGAGTAACTTTTTCCAGGACCATGAATAATACTTGATGCTGTATGACTGAAAACAGTGAATAATTGCAAAAAAAGGAACTGTTCCATGTTACAGAAAAGAGACAGTCTGCCAAAACAAACATATTATGGCTGCGAAGGAAAGTAATGTGTCTGTAATTTAAAACCCTGTCCACTTTAGTAGTTGAACAAGTTTTTATCTCACCCAACCAACCAAAGAAGTAACATACAGCACAAAAGCTGCATGAACCGACCTGTAATGGAGGGGGGAGCAGGAGACAATTCACACTAAGGATTCCCATGACATTTCATGATAAATCTACCTTCAAATCCCCATGAGAGTTATGCTAAACAAGTGGGATATTACTTCTAAGCAATTAAAAAGAGTATTTTAATAGGAATACTACTAAGGCTTTTATTCTCACAAGCAGTCACATAATTCATCATTATGAGGAAAAAAGGGGGAAAAGAAAATATGATGACTAAGAATAATATATCATTGGAATTATATTGTTAAATATTGTAAAATAATATCAGAAAACACATACAGTTTGAGGACTGCATTTACACCAATACGTGGGAAGATGCATTAAATATTCTTCAACATCAGAGCAAACAACTTTAAAAGTGTGTTTTAAAAGTGAAACAATTGTGGCAAATACCTTCATTTCAGAATTTAAACATATTCACTACGAGTATTTTAAAAACAAGAGCCTAATCAGCATACATGGACTGGGATCTCAGCAGTGACTACTGATGCTGCAGGTGGTTTCCAGCAGCCCCAGTTGAAGAGCTGCTCTATTTATCAAGTTGATGAAGCAAGTGTGGGTTAAAAGGGAAGTGCTGTCTGTCCGGGTGTGCATCTGGACACACCACCAGTGCTGCCCAGATACACACAGCTCACAACATGCACGGACCAGAGGTGGGCCATGTTTCATCCTCACTACTTCACTCTACACATGGTATAGTCAGGTAGGAGTCCAACATGGAGGGTACCAAAAGTAATGAGACAACAAATTATGGAATGGGAATTCCTAAGAAGACAAATCTCTGCTCTGCTAGAAGCATCTTACACAATAAAGAGGTACATTTGATCTCTGTTTTAATTTCTTTTTAAACCCATGGATAATACAGCAGACCTGAAGACTTGACTATGTTCTGAAGGGAGCAGCGAGGAAAAGGCACTTGTGATCCCTCACCTCAGCCACCCCAGCTCTGAGCCTGGAGCAAAGCAGCAGGTTACCTCATGCTCCAGAGCCACCCTAGAGCCAAGCAGCCACCACAGCCCCAGGAAGCCCCTTCTTGGCACTTTGTGCCACCACCATACCAGCTCCTTGGCCATGCCACTTCTCCCAACCAGGGCTGCAAATCAAGCCAGAAGAGCAGGTAGAGATCTACCACCCTGCCCAGTACAGGATACAACCCAACACCTGCTCACCCTGGCCAGCACAGGGTGGCTGCATGTACAGCTTCTCCCTTCTCCACCACACCCTGGGGTTTCCATACTAACATGCTGCACCCAGATGATGTGACCCAGCTGCTAACCAGCCACAAAGATTCGGTCTAACACTGTCAAGAGGCTGGTAGCTGAACAGTCCTGCTTTGCGTGTGGAGCTTGCGGAGACACCAATGCTACGGGGCGGATCAAGACAGGTTCAAAACGTTTGGAGAAGCACACAAGAGTTTTCAACACCGACATGACAAGCTGGCCGGGCGCCACCACAGCAACGCTCGCCAGGAATCGCATGGCATGGGAGAGCGCAGGGTGCCAAGGAGAGACATCCCAGCCACCCACTGCGGACAGCCACCTGCAGAGCCTTCACCGGCGTTCCCTAGCTCCTGGACCCCACAACACAATAAGCGTATCAGCAGCCAGCTTCTCCACAGCAAGATACCCACGTATAGAGGCACCCCAAACAAGCCCTGCCTCTGAGAATCTCGTCCCAAAAGCCTGATCCAGGCTGCTAAGTAGGTTGATTTTCAAGTATTTAACGTCCAGTCAGGTATTCAGCAGTCTGGGTGGGAAGGTGGGGAGAGAGGGATAAAAAACAGCCTCTGTCATTGCTACCAAGAGCCAACTCATATACCCACATAGCCAGTTAGCACTCACCAGGCGTATCTCCATTAATCTGAATTTATGCTAATTCTGTCACTCAGCACACCACTCAGTCACTCCTAAACCAGCTCTCTGGGAACCACCCCAGTTAAACTCTATCCCTAGCAAGGAAGGATGAAGATAAAAATCGAAGAACTACTTGTTCTTTGATACGGCTGAAAGAGAACTGAAGTTCTCGAGGCTGGTAAAAAAGGCCTATTCCAATAAACATCACACACCAGCACCTCTTTTTTCTATGGCAAGTTATCTTCTCAAACCTAACTTACCCATATTAAATGCCCATGAGCTATGGCTAGTTTCAAACATGCTGCTCCCAACCAATCTGTTGAAAGACATGCCTACCTCCACCTCAGCTGACTGCACCAAGATCAACATTCATTTTGAGTTGGAGTACACTCCGAAGTCAGCTAATGGCACTGCATCATCCCTGTATGGTTTAGGTGCCTTTGTTTTCAAGTGCAAAGGACCACTGACGAAAGCTTTGACAAACCCACACTCAGTTTAGGTTCACTTCCCTTCAATCTACATGTACCTCCAGTAAGTTCATCCTCCAGGCACAAGCACCCGTCTTCGTTCACTATCAAACCCCACTTTCCACAACATCTTGCCTTCCCTTAATGCTTTTATTTGACCAACAAGGAACAGTTACTTATCACTTGACTTTTGGTATGTTTACAACATGGATAGTCAACATCTCTCTTCAACAAAAGCGGAACTATCCCACTCCACAGCAGCCATCAGAAGGGACAGGCCTCTCATGCCAACAAAAGAGACTCAGAGCCTCATTCCAGAGCTGCCGGTGGTGGACTTGGCTGGCAGCTTCATCATAAGGGTACTCTCCTGAAATTTTCCTTCCTGTTTAATAAAATTTAACTTCTCTGTGTTAAAAGTATGAATTAAAGATATTAACTGAAACATTAATGAAACTTAATGAGGGAAAAAAGCCTGCACAACATAAAACGTTTACACATATAAAAACTGGGTGACTATCTGGATAAAATGCTAATGCCTCCATGCAAATGGAATAGGAAGCATTCAGAGATGCATAAATCTATTTTATGTCTCATCTCAGGAATTATCATTATGTCAGTACCTGCAGTGGAAACAAAATGAACTCAAGAGACACACAATGTATGGAAGTCACCAGCACCACTTCCCATAGCAGTGAAATATTCATTACAGGTCTGCCATCGAAATAGTGACTCACACTGATCATGTTTAACTTGTCAGATAATCCCAGAACAAGGCAATATATCCACCATCATTCATTTCAGTGGTCTGTAGGTTTTGGATTCAAAATATCAAGTACTCAGGCATATTTTATTTATAAGCTCAATTGCTATAGAGTCATAATCATGTCGTTGTTCAAACTGCTTAATCTGTCTCAGCATTTAAAATGAAGTTGAAAAGAACCACTAGTGCTTTTAACTGTCCTTAAATTACATTAATTGCGTTGTTAAGCACTTTAACAACCTTATGAAGGAAGCTAAGTAAATCACTGCTCCAAAGTATATAACTATATAACCACCTCCATGCACAGAACCGAGCTGTCAATATCCCTGAACTGCAGAACAAGGATCCCCCACATCAGATCAGAAGCAAATCAGAGACTACTTTTACCCTTTGCCCATGAGCTATGTCAACATCAGCTACTGTAACATCAATATATTGTATGCACAGAGAAACATGGAGAGCACTGAAGTTATGCTGTCATGATTCTATTTACGCCCTGTCCTGCTAGCAGGTGACTGATGTCATACGCCTGTATACAACAGAAGCAAATTCACAACCTAGAAATTTCCGCTGCCAAGAGATCAACAGGCTGTAATGAGCACTGAAAACAAACTACCCAGCCCTTAGCCAGAGCTCACTGATCTCTCCTTCAACTAGTACACTGGGCTAAAACCCCACTGCTTCAACTGCAAAGATGCTATTACCAGTGTCAGCAACAACCTGAATCAAAGCCAGTCTCAGTGACCGCAATCTGCAGATTACTGGATCTACAAATCATGTTAGGGGATCTGCTTTCTCCATCCTATGTAACTGAAGGATATATGCAGGTGTGGTGGTCAAATAGCTTGTCAGAAATATTCTTGTGCATTATAAATAAGCATGCCTGTACCGACACATGGAACATTTGAACGCGCACGAAAACAGCAGCCTTTTTCTAACAAATTCTTATGGCAACAGCAGGCAGAAGCTAAACCAAACGCAGTTCAGATTATTTTAAGAATAGCAATTATATATCTAGAGATACTTGATATAACGAGAAGAAACAATGGAACAAAATAAAGAAATTGGAAAGTTTCAAGCCATCTGTATATATCTGTACTGAGTATCAAACCATCTGTATTATATTCTTAGATCAGCTAAAGCAAACCACTGGCACCAGAGCCAAGTTTGGCAGCAGAAACGATTTGGATCGCCACCAACGAGAATGAGCTACCATGCCTCTTAGAATAAATTTTGTAGCAAACACCAAAAGGGTTGATCAACACAGATTATCACAGCTACTACAAGCCAACTAGTTTAAAAACCAGTATTTGCCATCCCACAGTATTTGATTTTGTACTCGTATGATACATTCTATGCCTCAATAAAAGGAAATTTAACTTCTCACTATCCCTGTCCCACTGGGAAATGGCTAAAATCAATCAAGCACATTTTGTACGGCAGCAGGGAGCGCCTGCACTGAGTGTCACCAAGCCTGGTGCCTCCCATCAGCTAATGTACAAGTCCTCAGCCACATTCAGCGCATCAAAATCCTGCAGCAGACCGATGATATGGGCACTGCACCACAAACTGAACCATCGGTAGCATTTTCCGATGCTCATGTACAGCCTCGGAAGGTCTCCCACTTCAGTGTGGGATAAAGCTTGGCTTCCTTCAAGACACAGAATAGGCCAACAGCACCACACGCCCCACACTCATTTACTTTGTCTTCTCCAACTCAACCCTTCTACAGAATCCTGCTTCTCCCGGGAAATTCCACCTATCCTTTGAAGTCTAGCCTAAATTTCAAAGGCAAAAATACCAAAATATCCTTGAGGATAAAGGTGCTGATGTAAAGAACATGGACTAACCCCCATAATTTTATTTTCATATTTTAAAAGGGCCAAAAATAACTATTCACCACCTTTTCCTCTGCTTGAGATTTTGAGAACAACCCGCCTACCAAAAAGCCTAATTCTCTTAGCACTAAGGATTTTGCATGGGTGGAACTCTTTAGCTAAAAGTGATGATAAATAACACCTCCTCAATCCTGCAATCTCCAGAAACAGTTTACAGGAATTAATACACGACACTGATTTGCAATGTTCAACTAGGATTTCCCAACCTTCTGATGTCCACCTGAATATGCCAAGTGAGACATCAAGGTTAAGGTAGTAAAACACAAAGTTCAGCTGTCTCGATTACCTCCCATCCTCTGTAGTTCCACTGTCATGAGAATACACAACTCCTTGATATGTTTCTGGCATATGGAATTATCAAATGTCACATTACCACAACCAAACATGTTGATAGCTCACCCATTCCACCCTACAGACAGCTTTACATGACCTTTTTCTTCACTAGGAAGTACCAGCCCCAAGTTGAAGATACAAAACTGATGCCAGGTTGGGGCGTTTCTCAGCACTGAGGCACTAAATCAACAACATTAAGCAGCATTTTTTCAACCTTTTGTACAGTTGATGTACAAACTATGCTAACTGGTAAAAAAAACAGTGTATGGGTGTTCAGGAACTTGTCTGCACATTCTCCTCAACTGCAAACCTGCCATTCAAAGACAAGCCCCCCACATACCTACCCATGAGCGAAATGGGCAAAACACTGGGGTTTTTTAAAAAAAAAAAAAACCCTTACACATGCACTTAATGCAGAGCACCTTCAGAAGTCTCAAATTAAAGGTACTGAAGAACAGCAGAATAATCTCCTTTCCCAAATAAACCATATTTGCACTTTAAGCTATGCATATTGTTTAACTCTGTCAGGAATCCTATTATGCGAAACTTGTATTTTATGAGTCTGCCAAAAAGGTTGGTTACCAGAAGCGTAATCACAGTAAGCAATAAAGGCTGACACAAAGTATATTTCTAAGCAATTATAGCAGGTGTTTTAAAGGCACAAAGCTACAGAGTTAAAAATCCATTTAGAGTCACAGACATGGTGAAAGGCTACCAGAAGGGTCAAACCCCCACAGCAGCTGCATTGTTCCTCTTCCCCTGCGTTCCACAGCAGCAACGGGACCAGCTTCACCATGCATTTCAGCAAGTGAAAAGAATAGAGTATTGAGCATCAAGGTACACAATGATCATTGAAAAAATGAATGAAGAGCCTTCAAAGGAAGATACATACATATATATATGGAGAAAATATATACATAGGCTACAAAGCTCAGAAAAGTGTTACCACTTGAGGACTGCTAGATCTTTCTTAGCATACTGTTTCTTTTCAATTGCATTAAGCAGTTGCATTTAACATCTTAGATCGTACAAAGATGTTATAAAAAAAAGACTGCCTAATATGGAGGGGATGTGTATGAAAAGTACTTACTAAACAAGCATAAAGTACTGTGGATGTGACAATTGAGACCTTACAAAAACTTGCACATGAAACCTAGCTCCAACACAGAATTGGTGGAGGAAATTCAGAGAGAGCTGACTTGCCAACACTTAACTCCGCAGAACGATTGCTGGTTATCAAAATTGCATAAGCCAAGAGACAACACAAACTATAAATATGACTACCAGCTATTCTACACAATCCAAAAGCGTCCTGCCAAGCCCTCCTTCGTGTTCTCTCTCACACAGACAAAGGCCTCAAAGCATGGGACATCTGCCAGGGAAACAAATGAAGTTAAAAAACCAGAAGAACATGAACATGTACTAACCTAAACTTGCATGTTCTTTCTTCCCAATTCCTCCCCCAACACCTCCCCCTACAAAGAAGATGTCTCAGTTTACTGTACCATTTTCCTTCTCCCAACCTGCCTTAACTCTTGGACCGATGTTTTAAAGTTTCCCTACCTTTGAAAAAATAATGTTCAGTTCTTAAATGTTTTGCCAGATCTGGACCACACCCTGCCCTCTCCCAAAATCTTGGTTGGTTGTCTCCTATTGCACATAATCAATTATAGCACTTTCAGGTTTGTATTTTGCATGGTGGGAGCTGATCTAGGAATGAGATTGTGCTTGTGTGAGCTTGTGTGTTTACACAAACACACACACATACACACACCTTTATAAAACTGTTTTGTTTCTACAGAACTTTAGGGGATTTCCCTGAAACTGAGTTTTTCTCTTGTAAGCAGATAGCACTTGATAGGAAAAAGTAGCTGGAATTTTTCCACTTACCAGGTCCTGCTAATCACTTAAAATATGAAAGGGAAAAGCAAAATCTCTGTCGTTCTATCACCACAAGATCTGAGCACCAATCATAAGCAATGACTACAGAAAAATGCACGCAGACACCCAGCAGATACCTTCAGTTCCACCACACATTTCACTCTCCCCATTCTTATTCCCAGATTCGGCGTCAGACACCAACTCTGATGTTTGACAAAAAAGGGATACGGCAGATTGCCCACCAGCCGCATCATGTGCTGCCAAGTGAGAAATACAAGCTTGGAAACAGTCTCGAGATTCCAGCCAGGACAGCAAAGCTCGAAGCACCACACAAGTGACATAACGAAGCATGGTGGGGAGAGGCTGGAGGGGACGTGGGAAGTTACTGCATGAAATAACTCTGCAGTGCAGGCAAAGGAGCTGTTTTCAGTACCGAGCAAGACAGCTTCATCAGTCAGGATTACCAAGAGGTAACTGCAGTTTTCTTCTGTCCTATTTCACCCTTTCAACCAAGTCTAATTGCAGAATCCCTTTCACTACTTGAGTCTGGATCTTCCGACATACTAGTATTTCCCCATGTACGTTCTGTACCCAGCTGATCTTTACCAGCAACCGCAAAGCCAGACAATGCTCAGATTCCAGCAGAACAGGGATTACCCTGGGTCTAGTTCACAACTTCAGACTCCTACAAGATTTCAAAATTACATCCTAGAAAAGACAAGAATCATGTTGTTAATTTGTTCAGTAGCTAGCACAGCAACAGTGTGAACGCCACATGTAGACAAATACTCAATTTGTCTTCAGACAGTTTTGAGAAGACAGACATTCTATCAGCGTATCTGTTAACACTTTCCTTCAGAAAATATGTTTCGCCTGCCAGCAAACAAACAACAAAATAATGTGTCAGATCTGTAAAATGAGGGAGAGAAATAACCAGGATTAGATTCAGAGAGCTGGAATAACCTAACAATAATCAAATGCTGGAACAAAGCTAATGTTTCAGCCCTGCGCTCACAATCTCGCACTTACTTTAGTTGCTCTGCAATACCTATGAACACAGTCACATTACATGAAGGCTCTCTCTGGTTATTGTTAAACAGCAGAACCAACAAATGTGATCATTATGAACCCAGCCTGCAGAGAGATAGCTGGTGGAAAACAAGGCATCCTACCCAGGCTGTGCTCCAGCTATGTGATCCAAAGAGGCAAGTTAGCTACAAGCTGGGAAAGGAAACAGGAGTGCAAAGCAGGGATAGTACATGGTCAAACCCTTCTCAAGTCAAGGAGCACCACTACAACTGACTTGCCCACTAATTCAAGTTAGAGGACAAAAACCATGAAGCACAAAATTCAGTCATCTTTCTGCTTCACTTTACCTAGCAAGTGCTGGGTAGGGTCTCTATTTCAAATTCAGTAGCATAGGAGAAGAAACTTTAACTAGCAAACACAAGGTAGGAACGGTTTTGAGTGAGGCTTCCAGGATCCTGAAAACATTTTCAGTAAGTTCCATGAATTGTAGTTCTAATTAAGGACTAAATCTGGAGACTAAACACCTCTTTATTTGAGGGCAGGGAGGCTTAAATCTTTTTGTATTAATGCTGAGCTATACCATCTGATATTTTTGCTCTGACCAACCTATAAAACCTGTCAGCTTCACTCAGTTTACACAGGGCTCTAATTATGTTTAACTAGAACCTGAATGATCTAATTACTTAACATCTTATAGCACAAACTACTGAGGACATCTGGTTGAGCAACTGGCAAAGGAGCCAGAGAAATAAAATGCCTGTTCTGTCCCCAGCACGGGACCCCTGCAAGCAGCTCCCTCACCAGCCAGGCTCAATTTTCCATCCCATCTGAGATTTCTGCCTACTGAAAGCAGCCCTGCAAGAACAAATCATCCACAGGTTCAAAGAGTAACCAGGTGAAGGAAAACCTCTGTGAGTGCCACAAGCAGGACGATGGGACTTTGAAGGAGTTGTTCATTTGGCTTTGCTCTCCATCGGATGAAAACCCAGATTGTTCTCTTGCAGCTCTGGGGCTCCTTCTCCCACCGTTCTTCAGAAACTGAGGCACAGAACATTGCCACAAGCACTTAAAGACTAAATCTGATGTCAGCTCAGTTACATTGGCACAATCGCAAGCCTTGAAAGACCCTCAAGTTTCTACCCATTGCAATAGTGTAAAGGAGCACATTTTAGGAAAACCAGGGAAAACTCCACTGGGGCACCATAAAGTCATTCATGCTGGGAGCACTATGGTTTAACTGGAAATAAGCAGCAATAGGAGCTGAAGGATCTTTTTTGCTCCTCTCTTGGAGTACTTTGCTTAAGTGGTTTACATCATGTCAGCCTTGGGCAGAGTCTTTCCCTTGGCCTGGCCATCTGCCCGGGTGATATCGTGCTACATACCTGAGCACTGTTCAAAGGGTGCCCGAAACACAGGAAACTGCTATCGTGACCCATACTGTGCAGACATGCTCCCACTTTGATCTCTCTGCTTGAAACCACAGTGCACTCAACCCAACAGATTAACCCAACATGGTCAAAGAAGAAATAAAACCTAAAAGTTCTGGTTAAAAACCCAGTTAAAGCTGCCATCTTCTGTCTTTACTTTCCCTTAACAAACAGATGGAAATCAGCAATAACCATCTGTGTAAAGCAGCAATAACTGTAAAGCACAGTAATTCCACAGAAATACACTAACAAGGTCAGTTAAGTGTTTCTCTAATTGTCTCTTGCCCATGACCTTTTGCAAAGGTTTCAGATGAAAACCAAAACCAAAACAACTTGTGAAAAGGTCCTTTGGCACTTTCGATGGTAGCACAGTTTGATTCTGCATCCTGGGGAAATTCCAGTTGAGGAATAAGATTCTGCCATCCCAGATTTTTCCCCCTTCACACACTGAAGTGCTTCTTACTCTTCCTGACCTGCTAGATAGAACATCTAGCTTCCCTGCTCCACAACAAACTGATTATTCCAGAATGAGCAGTAAAACTAAACCGTTCCTGTACATGCGAATCAGCAAATGCTTCAGAATCCTTCAAGATCAAAGCCACTCTATTAATAAACTTATATTTTTATATTCCTATCAGCTGAAAAATCCAATTAAAACATCACAGTGACCTTTTACCAGAGAAATAACTACTGTCACAGTGAGGATAAAGTATCAGAAGGCACCCCGAGCTGGGTTTAAGCAAAAATGGGATAGATACTGAAAGATACTATTACACTTGCTTTACTTCAGTCACTGGGGTGGTAAAGGATGGCCTAATTCCACAGGAAGATCTGAGAGGCTTTTATTAGGTCTCCAAACTAGTAACTGACAGTTAAACAAACAATGTTTCAGGCTTTAAGTCAGCATTTAGAAAGTAAATTTATAATGAAGAGATGACAATCAAGAAACTGTACAGAGGCTGCTGCCCCCCCAACAACTTCTCTAAAAAAGAAAGCTAGCTAAAGAATGAACATTTCTTACCACTGAAATTAGCTTCACAATTGGTTGGCAAAATGATCATAGCAAATAAATAGGGCATATAAACACTAAGACACATGGCTGCATTTTGCCATGACATAGCCAGATGCAAAAAAATAAAGAGCAAGGAATGCCCCAAACAACAGGCATGTTTTGTCAAAGCATGCATGCCTCTCCGTTTACCAACTTCCATTTGATCTATCCGTACAAAACCAATGTTCACCTACAAAATGAAAAATTATACATCTATCCCACACTTCCCGGTATCAGGAGCTTCCACAATTGCTCACGTGCTCCAGAAGTAAGCCTCTAATATAGAGTGTCTGCCTACCATCCCCTTGCACCAGCGAGGCTCCTGAAGGGTAGGAGAAGTTCCAAACACATGAGACTGGAGACGTAACAACCTCTGGCATAGCAAGCAGCAGCCAAGCACAGGAAGCGCCTTTTACAACACTGGGAGAGACCTCACTGAACCACCACACAAAGCATGCTGCAGCGCCAAACTTTTAGCCCTTCCACTGAAGTCCATTTTCAAAAAGGTGGCATGCACAAGAGCTCTGGGGCACAGCGACCACTTTCTAAGATTCTGAAAACAATCGCAACTACTGAGTTCTTCTAATCCTGAAGTAGGTTTTCACAGTTCCAATTTTAGACTTCAAGTCCTATTTACAGGACAGAAAATCCCAGATAGTGACATTAATCAAGTTTTACTTACTTTGGCACATTAAAGATCTAACTATTCTCAGGATATGCCAGGACATCTCAGATGCTAACAGATTTTAATTTATTATCTCAAGCAAGCTGGGCTCAGCACAGTGCATGCACTGTTTTAATCGCTTGTGCTCTATGCAATGTACTACCCCAACAAAAAAAAGCACATGGTTCTAGTTTCACGAGCTGGAAGAACGGAGCACAGCAAAGACTCAGAAATGAGTATTAAGAGTTGCACAGAAGAAAGCAGCTTTACAATACAACTTTCCAGTCATGGAACTGACCAAAGCTCTGCCTACACATACATTAAAAGCCTGAAACCAGCTCCTCCACACTAGCATGAGAACAGCAATGTTTTATACATGAAACTAAGAGCATGACTTTGTTAAGACCATTTAATTTGATTCAAATCCTGATCTAAACCAGGGAAATACTCCACAGAGCTGCAGGGGTTAGAGACCATCAGTAACACAGAGGGCACCCACAGTCTGGCAGGATGAAGATTCACACCAGAAAAGCCTTCTTAGGAAAGTATGCAAAATAACTTCTCCTAGACAGATTCCTCCCTCCTTACTGTCTGCTTCACCACGCACCTAACGCTTCTTGCATCCTGTGAAGCAAGAGCACAGCAGCCCCCTGAGTTCATCCCTACAAAGCAGCAAGTATCAGCTCACTTTTGGAAGGAATGAAGAAACAGATATTCTGAGTGCAAGCAGGAATTGAGTACAAAGTATACCTGCTTGAGAAAACAGGCTGGGTGTTGTGAAGAGCAGCAGAGAGATGAGCTGAAGACACAGCATTAGCAAACTGTCCTTTTCCAACATTCAAAGAACTTCAATAGCAAGACTCCATGCCAGCGAAAACATGCAGAACCTATAAGCAAAAGAAAACTTGAAGCTTGAAGAAGGGAAGGAAGGAGTAACTGGTATACGCACAGCTTTTTTTCTTTCTTATTTTCTAACTATATGAAACGCTTCTTGCACTCACGTAAAAGGAACTCAGGTTACAGTTGTGCGAGCAACTCCTCACAGAGGTCTTTCCACAGAAAATCAATGGCAAGACTACTGGCTCCTAGGCTTTAAATGTTTAATATTATCCCATCTCCACAATTAGTACCAGAGAAGCAACTACGCTCATACCAGACATACCAAACCAAAGCTGAGTGCTATCAATATTAACATACACACCAAAGTTGCGACAGAAGTATCTGTAGATTGCTGACAAAATTAACATCATCATATTTCAGCTTAGACAAAGCACACATTTTATTTATGCCTGAAAATGAAGCAAACATCTTTAAGTGATAACATGATACAAATTTACTTTGACATGCACATGCAATAAAATGTGTAAACAGACAATAAAAATAAAATGAAAAATAATTACAGACAAAACACCAGTGTAAATTTTATTGAGCAATTCTGACAACATTTGTGTTTCACATCAATGAAACCAGAATTAAGTTGATTAGAAACATGAGATAACAGGAAGAGACTGAGAAGCCACTCAACTAGTATGGAGAGATTCCTCCCTCCTCACAAGTTGGGGCTGGGTTAGAAAAGGCAGCACCTTCCCACCCAAGCTCAGTCAGAAGACAACAACTACGCATGTGTTAAAAAGAAAGCACATGTGACAATGCTCACTGGGTCAGACCCTCTGTGCTGTGCTAAACAGGGATAAAGCTTATTCACCTTTGCAAAGTTCACTGAGCTCAGCACGCAAGACCTGCTCAGAGCAGCAAAGCACAGCACCTCTCCAGCCTCATAACTATTCAGTAAGCAAATGCATGTGAAATGAGCAGGAGATCAATATTTCTGATGGCACAAATAGACATCTAAAGCATAACCCCCAACCCCACTGACAGCCTTAGCAGCCTATCGATACTTAAGACTACAAAACCTGAAGAGTCTGGATAAACGATAAAAGTTGCTGTAAGAAAAAGTTCCAAAGTACCCCATTATAAGTCCTTGGTGAATGAAGAACTTCAGCCTTCAGATACAAGCCTACCACCTTAGCCAGAAACTGTGCTGCACATATCCCTCTCTTTTGCCATCTGAGGCGCTCACATGCTGCCACTCATAGCCCCTACAACCACGGGAGAGTGGCCTGGAGAGAAGCGCTGGTAGCAACTGCAGATTCTCCTTCTCCTGAGCTGGCAAGGGCTGACCTGCCTCTCTGACACAGGGAGCCGTTTCAAACCCACATTGCAGCCAGCTGAGGACTGCAGTTTTAAACCATGTAACCACAAACTGTTGAATATTCAATTCACCATGCATAGCACTGGGTGCCTATAATGTAAATTTTAAGCAGCTTTTAACGCATAGAGAAATCTGAAGGGAAACTTGATAAATTGCATATCTTGCCTTCCAACAGTATACCAAAGAACACAGAGGGATGTTTTAAAGTGATAGTATGCGTATATATGAGTAACTCCAGATTTGAAGTTCATAACCCTTTGCAGGAAACGTTTTCTTCAGTGATTTGGTACCATCAACAGTATTCTTCCAAGGACACCCAGCTACTCAGTTCTTTTTCCACATTCATTTCTATAGATATTGCTCCCAGCAACAAGCCTGAAAAGTACCTACAAATCAACAGCAGTATATGCTCTGCTTAACCCATTTTAAAAGAAAGCTAACGAAGGTGCAGAAAATAGAACGACTAAATCTTACTTATCCAGAACAAAGTAGTAGCAAAGAAGAATAGTAAGGGCTAACTCACAGCGTTGTATCTCAGAGTGGTCCAAAAGAGGGGTCAGAACCATTATCAATGTTTTCCAGATGGAGAAGTAAACCAACAGAGGCAGAGTGTCATGCTCAGATGCTGGAGCAGATCCACAGCAGAGCCCAGAACAGGCACACATCCCCTGCTAACAGCAAGAATGAAGCTCCCCACTTATTCCAGTCACAACTACTAGTGACTATCGCTCAAACTGAATGGGAACCAAATAAAGCTTTGTGTGTTAGTACCAGTTCCCCTAAGCATTACCTCCTGAAGTATTCAGTGACTATATTTTTGATGGGCGGATGCATACCAGCTGAAGCTTAACATTCGGGTAAGAGAAATCTAATGGTTTTCCTGAAAAGACTGGATCAGCAACACATGCAACCTCAAATACCTAGCAGAGATGCCAGAAAGAGAAGGAGTAAGACTTAACCTGTCCAACCTCCACTGCATTTCATCACCTGCAGCACTACCTTTTAGCTTTGCAGTTTTGGTTTCTGTAGGAGTAAGACAGAACATTTCCATGCAGAGAATATAAACTTTTTCCAACTTTTGCCAGACTGAGTCTTCATTTTTTAAAATATAAGTCAAAAGCTGTTAAATTGCCTTTTTTTAACAATAAGAATGCTTCTTCTACTCATAATACCTGAAAATACCACCCAAGTGCTTAAAAACCTACCAGGAAAATACACCCTGTTTGTTACAGAGCAACATTAAATATCTGTCAGTGTACTCTGAAGTCATACCATCACCCTGGTATCTCTTGTACAAATCTTCTCAGGATGCTTCCCCAAGAACAGCTTGGTAGTAAACCCCAGGCCACCCCTTTACAGCCAGTGAATGCACTTGCTGGGAGAACCTCCATCCTGCCCAGCTGCACTGGCAAATATTTCTGTAAATTCTATAATAAGGTCTGCTCTTCTCCCAACTGCACTGCAAGAAGAGTTTCATTTCCAAGTCCTAGACTTAAGCTCACTCATTAACTCCTTCCTTTCTTCACCACTTCCCTCCAGCCCACCCAGTTCTTTAAACAGTCATTTCCCCCGCTCCACTTGCTTTTATTTTTATTTCATTGCAATGTTACTGTCCTCAGCTTGTCAAATATGACCCACACACAGAAACCAACATTTCTCAGCAAGGAAAGACCTCTACAACATCAGCATCAGAAGTGACTCAGGCTCCTCGTACGCACACACCCCCAAACCCACAGAAGCAATCCCACACAGCACGGTAATACAGCAGCTCAGGACCACCTATCTCCATAGCCCAGCAGATACTATAAAATGGCAGCAGGAATTAGACCACAGTTTGGTCTCACCTGTATACTCTTGTGCAATGTACGCTGGGCTCACTTGACCACTAGCCAACCACAAGATGACTGGATTCAGCAAAATAAAGGGTCTGGCTGCACTGTGGAATCAGTCCAGCTGTTTAGCAATACTTTAGCCTAAATTTTCCTATCCCTCACAGAAACCTTATACTGGCATTGCCAGATGCTGTTATGTCCAAGCCTGCCCACCTGCTAAGGTATGCTTCCAGGCAAAAGATTGTAAGAACAGGATCTGCTCAGCTCCAGTGCATGAACTCCCGTGAAAAAGCCACAGAAATGGTCATGGCCTTCATCCTCATGTGCCTTAAAAAGCTCACAGCCAGAAAAGCAAAGATACAGGGGAATATAAAGCACCTAAATACAGCAGCTTAAATATTTCCATGCATCTGCTTTTGAGCTTTTCAAAGGGTATACTTTTACCTGTGCTTTCCCGGAGCAGACCACAGCAGGTCCACGAGCCCAACCAGGAGGCAGGCAATAACCACCCCATGAAACTACAACACAACTCCAGCCCTCACAGAAACTTCCTTATTACCCCAACTGTCGGCAAAGGCACTAAATTATTGCAAGGCAAGGAAGCGCAGGAACTGCCAGTGAGGTAAAAAGCCTTTAGACAACAGCAGTATGAAAGGCTCTAACTTCAAACCTACATCTGCTTTAACACATCTGCACAGAGCCATCAGGCCTTCTCCTGGCTTTAGCACCTTCACACCAAGAAATAGGTTGACTCATGCTAAATACTTAACTCTGCCAAGTCAAAGAAGTGACCAAGTAACAGCAGAGTAAGAACTGCTGTATATGCCAGAGTCAAAACAGGAGCCTGATCAGGGAACTGCAGTGTATCTAGTACAAATTATTTTTGCCTGCTGCTTTCCCAGAAATTCAAGTACTGTTTGACAACAGGCACAACCACTGTTATACACAGCGACCTACACCAACATCTTCAGACTTTGGCGTTTAATCTTGTGTAAAAACTTAATGTCATTAACATCCAGCTATCTGTCTGGATGCTTTTCACACCCCAAGCAACGTATAAAACACTATTTTCTTCATTATAACCAACAGTAAAAGCAGGAATGACGAACTTACTTGCCTTGTCAAAGCAGAGACAACAAAACCAAGATGAAAGCATGTATTTCACAAAACGAGTAGGATTTAACTTATCTGCTCATGAGGTCTAAGTTTCTCTCATCTTTCCTGATGAGTTCTACACCTCACCTACCATCCCATTTGTGAGCACTCTTGTACAAATCTCTGCCCTAGACTCCCTGCCCTCTGCCAACCGATCCCGTTCCAGCTTTGTCCCTCTCAGCTTCACATCTTCCTCATGCAACACTGCCACTGTATTCTCAATATGAAAAACAATGTATTTTCAACCTGAAGTATACGGGAAACAACCAAGCACTAAGATAAGGCAAAGAACAAAGCGTGGAGAACATGTGCAAGAGAAACCTGAATATTTAAGATGGGAACTTACGACTCTGCTTACATGAAAAAGACCACAAATCAATGAGCACTGCCTGCTTGGTGTCTTAAAAAATACTAAACATCCATACACATATCTGTTCTCTAACCAACAAATAAAACTGCCTTTATTTTCTGCCTCAATGTGATCAAAATGAAACTCTGGATTATGCATTTTTCTACATTCACTTTTTGCATTACAAATCAGCTTGCAAATGAAGAACAATTGTTCTCTGGTATTTTAGACCGCGTGTAATTTCTTCTATAGCAAACGTTTCACCCATTACTTATTTGGTATTGTTACAGACAGCCAAACAGTGCAATCTGCTTTCAGAAAGATGCCAACCATGACCATATTCCAAAATCCTCACTACTGCATTTCTCAATACATTATCTAATTGACCACAAAGTTGGGGAAGGAGCAGAGTGACTGAAAGACACACTAACTCTGCCATGTTTCAGATGGGCATTATTTCATCTGAAGAACAGGAGAGGGCTAGAAAAGCTTTCAGAAATGTCTTTCCAAGGAACGGAACTCAAGGAACTGAACTCAAGGAATCCTAAGAAAGCCAAATTTTCAAACCAGAAATCAAAGGCCTTTCTTACAGTATGTCACTGCCTGTTGGACATACAGGCCACCACCCTGGCCACCACAAAAAGCCAAAGCCTTCCTGCTGCAGGGAAGCAATGACAGCTGTCAAAGTATATGAGCAGCAGTGCCATGGCTTTTACATCTTTCCCAGTTCCCTGTACTGCATCTTCCTGCAGAACTACCAAGCTGCTTCCACTACACATCACTGATCAGGTAGAGGGGAGCAGAAACATGTTTACAGTAGCGAGAGACTCATGACGTACATTAAACTACCATTATAAATAGCAAAGTACTGTCTACTTTCAGGATAGAAACTAGAAGCTCTACAGTGAGCTGCACAAATAAACAAAGCTACACACTAAGATGCGCTTGATAATTCCACTTCTGACGAAGCATGTTACCTTCTTCACTTACAGCAGATCAGCTTGTGCTGTGGTGCAATCAGATCCAACTAAAAGATGCCAATAACTCCACCTGTTTCTAATTCAATAACAGGAGCAATTCAGCATTTAAAAGCTCCTCATTACCACTTTTTTTTTTCCAGAATCTGTCACGGATTTTATAATGGTTTACCTTAAACAATTAGTCACAGCACGCACACAACTAATACTCCATCCCTACTTTAATCATACATGATGCAATATCAGGATGAGATGTTAAAAACCAGAAACGTGTGAGCAAGATTTACCTTTAGATTTTCACTCCCTGCATCGATGGTAACAAATTATGCTGTCCCACTCAACAGCAGTAAGAAACTGCACTCTTTAGCAGTATGTGTGCCTGTCCTCAGAAGCTACGACGACATTTTGAAACGTGTTCTATTGTTCCAATACCTCAAGCAAAAGTTTTAACTTTTCAAGTGATATTAACTTCTTCCATTCATCTTCCAGATGCAACTTAGATCTGAGACTCAAGCTAGACACTCATACAACGCCGCTGATCAAAAACATACTGCAGGACCAACTGGCTTCTCTGATAGAGATACATATAACCAGATACTCAGGGATATTAAGTGAGTTCTTAAGGAAGACTGCATGTCCGGGGAACATGACACTTATTTCCCTGCTTTCCAGCTGAAGGTTGTTTTTATGGTGAAGGTGATAGCGACACCAAGAACTACGAACTTGAAACAGGCGCACACAACAGCAGGTTAACTTCATGCTGCTGTACATCAACCCAATTCAGATCACACAATTGCTTCCAAACAGGAGATGCAGTTTTAACTCCAGGGCAACAACATTTCTCTGGTGATTTAATCTGCATTTATTGCCACAATATTCACTGTTTGCAAGGACATGATGGCTCCTCTATGCACTGCTACTCCATCACCATTAGTTATCAAACACAGGTCCACCTTCAACCACACGTCAAACTGATGCAGAAACACCATACTAATTCCATGGTTTCTTTAGGAAATATAACCAGCCTTTCCTAGAGAAACGGGTTACGTGTTCAGCTGCATGACTTTCAGGCAGTCTCAAGTGAGGAGCCACGTTTGATACTTGCAGGAAACTGCCAGTTTTGCATCTCATATTCCATTTGTGAACAGACCTTTATGTTCTTTAATCCAAGTTCTGAATTATTTAACCCTGCCTCCAACTCTTGAAATCTCTCTTCCTACAAACAAGAGGTTATTGAGTGAAAAGAAATAAGGAATTCAGAAAGTCAGACCCTAAAGTGTTCCTGGCTCTGTTTTTAATTAATATTGATACAATCTAGAGAAATCTGCTGCTTAATATTACAAGGCAGGTCGAAGCTCATCAACAGTTAAACGCCGCCTTCTAACAGCAGAAGAGGAAGTTGCGAGCAGATAGGGCGCATGTCGCTCTGCTGCCGGAGACACGGGACTGCAAAGTCCCAGCCCTTTACAACTTTCTCAAGCAGAAAAACAACAGCTTCAAAGTCATCCAGACCCAGAGCTACAAGAGCTGGAGCTGACAGGGCACAGGTGGAACTGTGTTAAGGACAAATCCTTCAGGGTTTTGTCATGGAATAAAATAATGGAAGTGCAGAGCAAAGCGTTTTTATTTCTGCAATCCCATACTGGAAATACGTTGGTGCAAATGAATGACGGGGGAGGGAGGCAGGGAGGCATGGGCAGCTCTGTAAGACTGAACTTCATACTCAGTACCGATAGTTTTTATAGCATATTGCTTCATCTGCAAGTGGGAGTAAATATTACACTATCTCTTCATGCAGATGGGCAGACAGGAGGAAAAAAACAGCTAATTTGAAACAAATAACTACTCTGCATATGGATGAAGGGAGTCTCCATCTCCCTGGTCACTCCAGGACTCACCACAGACTGACTGCGTGAAGGGTTAGCAAACTTTGCACCGCACAGGGGCTGCCCAGTGAACCTGCCGAAGGTGAACAGCCTCAATCCACAACAGGCAGAGAGAACCACAAGTCCTCAAAAGCAGGAAACGAATATTGTACAAAGATCCTGAAGCTACCAGAGCGCTTCAAAGGAGAAGCTTCAGGCTGCTCAAGTCACACTGTCACACCAAGTCTGCAAAACGAGACTACAGTTTGCACAGTGGTACTCCACAACAGGTTTTACCGTATGCAGAGAAATTAAATTATGATAAAAGTGAGCTATTTTTTGCTAAAAACAGAATAGATTAATCTATCAAAATGCCATTTGGCGACGTTCATTACATTTTAAAATTTAATTTACATGATAGATACTTTTAGGTAATATGTTTTAATCAATAAGCATTTCTGAAGGCTTTTATTTTTATAGGAAATATTTAGACTTCTCCCCCGTTAAATGTAACACCACCGCAGTGATGTCGGGAGTGTATATTTTCCTACGCTAAGCAAGTACAACCACAGAGACACAGAGGCAAAAGCAAAAGTCCGCAATTAAAGATGTCAGACCTTGTTTAACTACATCTTAATTTAATCCATTTTATTTTATACAATCCTACATCTGGATCTCATTTTCCGTATTCCTGTAGGTATTCCGGGTCGCTATTAAGAACCCTTTCAAGTTAGCAAAGTTCAGCCAAGTCTACCTTAATCCAAAGCCTTAAAAAGAAACAATAAAACACGGAAAGGGGGGTGAAGGAGGGAGAAGAAAGAAAAGCCTAAACAAAACGCTACTTCACCCCACCTCCCAATGCACCTGAAAGTCAGAAGGGACCTGCCTCCCTCTACAAATCCTACGCAGCACTTCCCGTTTTGGGGCTGCTGAGATGGTTTAGCACCGCTCCCGCTAGCTCGCGCCCCGCAAGCCCCGCTAAGGGCAGCGCAGGGCAGTGTGTCCCGCCGGGTCCCGCACCCCGGCCCCCTGCCCGCCCGCAGCCCCTCACCTCCGGCGGGGCCGCGGCTCTGCCCGGCATCAGCGCACCTGCCCCCGGCTGCCGCGGGGCTCCGGCCGGGCACCGCCGAGCCGCCTCGGAGGGGGCCAGGGTGGCCAGCCGCCGGCTTTCGGGCAGATTTATTTAAACGGGAGGCACCGGAGGGGCTGGAGAGGCAGGGCAGCGCCTTCCTGCGCCAATCAACTGGGAGAAACACGCATGTTGCAAGCCCGTTCAGCGGCGGGAGCAGCACCAATTCAGCGTTTGACAACACCACTACTACTACCACCGCCACCACCACCACCAC